>JAZGTK010010672.1:0-16228 GCA_036877625.1 Ambastaia sidthimunki | reverse complement strand
TATTCTCCACTGAACAACCACAAGCTCTCAGCCTTCGTATATTTATCAGGCAGCCAAGCTCATGCGATGTCAGTTAGCACAAAGAAAGACAGATTTCCATTAAATACATTTGAATTAAATCTGAATGTAAGAAAAGAATTTTCAGTAACAGAATGTGGTATTTGGTGCGTTTGCATTCAGACATACTAGCATCGAAAAAAACTGCCTAACAGTCCATACTAAACAACTTGCAATCTTGTTTAGATGAGGTAATGACAGACAGGAAGGGAAGCAGTCTGTGTCAGTCAGCCGTGAGAGTGGTGAGGGTGGCGTAAGGACAGACGTGGGGTCAAGCACTCACCGCCTCATCGAGTTCATTTCCACACTGTTCTCCGCAGGGTGTTTCCCCTCAGAGGACTGGCCAGAGGACCGCTACATTCACTCGCTGATCAGTGGCCTTTTCTATCTCCTCCCCTCAGTGGCCTTTTCTATCTCCTCCCCTCTGCCTGTCTTTCACACTGTCTGTCTCTCTCTCTTTCTCGCCCACACACACACATACCAGGGTGGTGTGAGGCTCTGAACTGGAAGCTGTGCTTTCTAATAGCACAACAGGAGGGGAGCAGTGTCACTTACAGACTAGTGTAAACTGTATCATCAGTGGGATTGTACTGGCAGAAACACCTGTCAACTGTTCTGCATACAGACATCTGCTAAACCATCAGATATTAAGTGTATTTCCTATGTATTTTCTATGTATTTCCAAGCCCGGCCGTTTTGCATGAGCACAGGTGGATCAGTGGCAGCCGATGAAATGTCTCACAACTGGGGTAGTTATCTTAACACTGCTGGGCTGTAGTGACTATTATGGGTCAATGAGCAGGTCTGGTCACTCGATGGCCGTTCGTTAAAGAGAGGTCAGATGTTTCACATCAATGTTAACAGCATCAGCTGGTCACTCCTAATGATCAGATAATCGATAGATTCTGCAGTTCCTAGTGACCAAGCTGTCAAAAAAATAAACACTCACACGCTTAGTATGCAGCAGTATGGAGCAGTCTGCAGTCTGAGCAGCTGAGCACAGTGGTGTCTGAGTTTATTCGTCAATGGGAGATTCTGCTACTGTAGAAAGATACATCGGAAAGCTTGTCTAGCTTTTTCAGTGACAATTTAGCAAAAATGGCTTACAAAATACCTTACTGTAAATATTAGACTGAATACAGACTGTAAAGAAGCCAAAATGTTTAGATGTTAAGCGGCAACATATAAAAGTAATTAAGAAATTTCAGCATGTAATTTTAATTAAAAACAGGCTTCCAGTTTGTGGCACTTTCTTTGATCATAATGCTTAAAGTTAACCATTCTTTAAGAATTCATTTTTGTCTTGTTTATCATGTGGCCTATTAGGGTTGTGGGTCTTCTGTCCAGAGAATAAGTTACATGACTGAACAAACAGACTGTGTGTTTGCTTGCTTGTTTCCAAATGTGTTTCAGATTTTTATAGACTCMGTTAAGAGAAAGCCAACATACAATACCTGATACTCGACATTTTCTGTGTGTGTGCATGTTGTTCCATGGTTAACTGCACAGGAAGGCTCATTGTAGCCCACTGGGCTGGTAGATAAAAGCGGATTCGATCTCTGTGTCTGGTGACACAAGAAGTTCCTCAGAGTGGCTGGCTGACCCGCCCCATCTGCTATCCACACTGAAAGGCCTGTTTGTTGGCAGCTCTTCAGAGACTAGGCCATTCAGAACACGAAGGTTCTGGAAGTGATCCAGAGAAGACTGTACCAAGCAGTTATTCTGAGATAGGTGCCGAGTGGCACCGTAAACAAGAGACAGAGAGGAAACTTGCTGTCACACACTTTATTGTTTCACATCAGCACCAGTATGGTACCACAAAACAGTAAACACTCTGACAAAAGCAAAACCTATAAATGGAAATAAAGCAATGACCATACAACATCAAGAACAGGAAATGGTGGCAGCTAGTCCATTAATACTACACGATACTACATTAGTACATACTAATGCTGGCCTGTGTGCCTTACATGCAATATGTGTTCATATATATTTACTGATACAACTTCAAGTTATCACTTTGTCGTTGTTGTTTTGCTTGAAGTGGTACAGTGCTGCCTAATAGTTATGCAAAATTACATAAAAATATATACAAAATTATATGAAAAGAGTTTGTTTTAACTCTTTAACTCTTTTTCTACCTCCCTTTTTGCTGCTTTTTTTGGCTTTTTGTAAAGGTTTAGAAAGTCACAGCACTTAATTTAATAATATGCTGAATACAGTGGAAAATTTAAAATATAAACAGGTTATATAATAATGTGCTCTTCAGAACATAACTCACAAGCTGTTGTGGAGGAGTTTTTAATTCCCAATTTTTTCCATCATCTCCTGCTGCTGATAATTAATATCTACCTGTAAATGTTTTGCTAATCTTCTTGGTTATATCGGTGCTATTCAGTCGGAAAACTCCAATTCCATATTTCCTTTCCAGTGGTTTTCTGCCCTCTGATAATCTGTTTATGAGCGAGCATGCCGTTGCATTCTGCCGGGTGCTTGAAGGGTTTCAGCTGTGTTGTATGGAGGGCTCTGTGCGATTACAGGGGCTCAATTTTGGCGAGCACTTAAGGTTGTCAAAGTCTTTGATCTGAACTGTTTTCATAATCACAATTTGGCACCATGAAGGGTTTACAGATTTATGTTTCGCTTTTTGAAATTGCTTTTATTCTACCTGGCTAATACATTAGTAGTATAAGCTGAAAACGGAAACATTGTGTGTGTGTGTGTGTGTGTGTGTGTGTGTGTTTGTGTGTGTGTGTGTGTGTGCCTGCGCTCACAGAATCAGTCTGAACGCATCTTGAACAAATATTCCTCTTACAACATGCAATACAAGATGCATATTTTGTCTCTAGGCATCCTTCTGTGTCCAGATGTATGCTTTGGATGTAAGCATACATGTATGCTTTTGGCAGACTTTTTTATCTGACACAGTTCACCCTAACCCTAATCACATTCAAAGTATATGTTTATCAGTATGTTCCCTAAGAATTAACCCATGGCCTTGGTGTTGCTAGCAGCATACTCTTCTAGTGCTATAGGAACATAATTTTTTAATGATAGGTATTTGGATGAATCCATGTATGGTGTCCTAAAATGGAAAAGTGAACTTGTAAGTTGTAGCTGTTTTTAAATTGTTTGTTGACATGACCTAAAAACATTAGCTGCTGGGGTAACAACATGACACTGAAATAAACGTATTCAGCATCTTATGGTACACTTCAAATATATGTAAAAAAAATAATGACAGATCATAATTATTAACACGTGGGGGTTTTAATGCTCTTTGCTTTCTGCCACGGCCAGCTATCACCCTCTATCACTCGCTGCAAGCGTACTGGTTAGCCATTATTGTGCATACCAGAAATTAGACTCGTTGACCTTTCAACCTTACACGTGAGACACATATGTTTCCTTAGCATGGTTATTATTCAACCCTTAAGCATTGCAACACCCATCATGCGCATTTTAATAAAAGTAAACAAGAGTGAACTTGAGGAGTTTAGAATGAAGTATTGGCATGTTGGCCAAGTTAAGGGCAGCATTTTGCTGGAAGGCTGTCCGTGTCCCTGGCCTGAGTAATGAGTAAAGTGTGGTAAGGTCAGGCCACTTCTAGCAGGCTGGTGGATGTTGCTCTCGTGACCCTGCAGGCTGTGTACATGAGTGGGCCGAGAAGAAGAGAATTAGGGGTAGGGGCAGAGAGAGACAAAACCTGGATACCAGGTTAGATTTAGAAAAATGCCAAAACAATGGCACAGATTCCCATTTCCAAATATAAGCACTCAGAATGGCTCTGCTGTGGGTAGGAACATAATTTGTGCAGTTCTGACAAACACGCATACCCACAAATACAAAACCAGAGCATTTCATACAGTTGCTAAATTTTGTTGTTTACACAGTCATGTATAAAATGGCATCATGGATGCTTTTTGTTGAAAGACTTGAGCTGTATCGAAAGATAGCTGTGGCACAAGATAGACAGGTCATAAAAAGGCTGTTTTTATATCTTCTCTTAGGCTTTTAAAACTAAAACCTGTACACTGTGTTTCTCTGAGAACCTCAGTCAGTGACAGGCAGTGAGGATAATCTCATTGCATTTGATATGGTGAACCTTCACCCAGATGTGACTGAAAAGCAAGTTTTTGCAGAAAACGTTCCCATCTCCATCAGCTCTCCATCATCCCAGGACAGAGTCCATCATTTATCCCTGACTGGGCTGAAAGCAGCCAGACTGAGTTTGTGCTTCAGCACAACGCACTGCTATATAAAGACCCACATTTGCTTCTCCATTTTCTACCATAAATCTCAAACGCCGCACACCAGCTACATCAAAACAACACTTGAGGAAAATTACAGCTATATAATAGGCGTCATACTGCAAGCAATAAATGCACTGATTTTGTATAACTTTAGCATGAAAGCAATTATTTAATCCAAATATTATCTTCTTTTAAAATACTACATTGTGAGATAGTTATCACGCATTTTTTTGATAACCAACAGTTCAAAGTCAACAAAACCTACAACTTTTAAAACTCCTCTCAACTCCTGTATCTGTCAGTACACACATATTTTTGTTTTTATAAGTAAAGCTGAAATGGCAGGAGACCTGTTTTTCTCACATAGCGCTCAACACAAAAAGCGGTCACTTCCAAAGCGTGGTTCCTCTGTTATTCAGTTTGATTGGGATCGGGAGTGATTTGTGCTTTGCATCTCTGGGGAAATAAATGCTTTGATTAGTGTAATCCTGAGCAGTACTACAAACCTCACTCATCATGTAACGGAGCTGTTTGACAAACAAAAACACGCAGGACACCACTTTAGTCTACACACAGTTGATACATTTTAAATGGTGAAAGGCACGTCACAGTGCTCACACAACTTTTTCATCAGATTAATGTGTTGATGCACAATTCTGATGGAATATCAGATAATCTTTAATGTATAGATAATGTATATATAATAAAGTGTTTAATTAAAGTGCTCCCTGACCTGTAATGGCACAGTATGAGATTATTGTAGCAAGGAGCAGTGCAGCGTGTGTTATAGGATGTCCAAGTGATAATATTGTTAGTCCACATGGGACAGTTAAGAGGGAACTGTCTGGCACTCATATGCACACACAGATAGGGTCATTCTAATTAAATGAAATTAAATAGATAGATAGATTACTCTGACCAGCTATCACAAAACACTTTACACTTATCCTAAATATGTGACTAAAGAGACAGCAATGTGTAGTTTCATTACAAATTCAATAATATAACAAATATTAAAATCGTTGCAACTTTAAATGATTAATTTTAACCATATTTTGGTAAAAGTTTATCATTGTATCCTGTGAATCAAAATAGACCTTTGAAACATTTAAAACTGAAAGCTCAGCTCGATTGGATATTGAAGAATTACAGGGATATTTGTTAGCCAGTCCCATCGGTTCTTTCAAAGAAAGGGATTTCATTTAAAACAGTAATAATAATAATAATAATAATTTAATGTCGTTTATGTCATTTTTGTGATTTTTGTTTTATTAACATCAACATGTGCTATCCTATTAAGATATTTTATACCCCTGAATGAAAAGAAAATAAGGCATCGCAACCTCTCTTTGTGGGGACGCCAGAGCTCTGGCCTACAATTTCACGCTGCAGTCTTGAGCTTAGCGCTTTAAATGTTGGTTTCTCAGATTAATGACAACTCAGCAGTATTTTCATGTTTCATATAACCTGGTGTCGTTCTTCAGAACGAACAAATGCATTAAATTATAATTAAAACAAAATGTTAAAACAGAATGTTTCTTTTAAGAATCAAGTTTTAATTGTTGTAACCAAAAATAATTTGATTCAATTAACTGTCTTCGTTGTGTTGTGTCCACACACTTCTTATAATAAATTTTTTGTTGTAAAATAATTTTCATTATGGTTTATTGTTTTGTTGAATATATTTTGCCGTGGTGGATAGGCTAAGGTATGAATATTGTTATTTAAGCTATTTTAAATAGCAATTGTGAAAATATAATTACGTAACTGCTTATTGCTTTAATTTCTAAACTTTAAATCGAAACCTTTTCTAAAAAATCTGATTAATCAAGTCAGACTTACAAAGGGTTGCCTTGTAAGTTAAAATACCTCCGAAAAACACCTTTACCTTAGCCTAACACCTTAGCTGATTTTTTAAACGATTGTGTATTAATACCTGGTTCTAAATTGTTACTTTGATAAATAACAAAAATGGCCCAATTACTCCAATTACTCACCAGCGTTTAACCTTCGTGACTAAGTGCGACACCTGCTGGTCACAAAATTTTCCTCCGTACTTCTCTGTCAAGCGTGTTAATCTAATCTTTATGATTGTGTTGATTCCATTTACTTTATCTATATACCTTCTGTTAGGCTACTGTTTTTATAGACATACACGAATTCTACTGCTGAGTTTGGCGCATTGGTGGATGGTCTTGGCTTGACTGTGTCTTTCATCTCGACTCCAGTGCACAAACATATAGCTTAATGCGACCAGTGTTCTCTCTTTTATTCCACTCACCATGGCAACCGAGATGAAGGGTTCAGAAATGCTTTGCATGCGAATGAAACAAACGGTCTTAGTGGGGCTGCGAGACAGATGTGGCATCCTCGACCGGGAGGGCAAAGAAAGTTAACCCATCGGAAATCGTTAAGAGAAACATAGGACATGTATGCATATATAAAAGCTATATGCACACGACTGATTAAAGGTGATTTGCATTTTAAAATCAAATTTAATCCAAACTTATTTTTGCTATTGTCTAAAATGTGACAATCGTTTTTTTATAGTTTATTATGTTTGTATTATTGTTGTATTTAGTCATATATTGTTATTGATATTGGTATTAGTTATGATCCGTTAGATTAGTTAAGTTGTCCCATGCGTGCAGTGTTAGGTAATGACTAAACCCTTCATATACATGGAGCTCTTTAAGTCTACATAAGTGTCACAGACCGAGTTTGATCAAACTTTGGCACAGAAATAAAAGATTGATTTATGTAAAATAAACGACCTGATATTCCACTTGTACTTGTACCTCTGGAGAATTCCACAGAGGGTCTCCTGGTTGAATTTGATTTATTGTACATTCTCCACTAGACATTCACTACAAAACAGCCTAACCGCCTGCTCGCTGTTTATAAAGCTAAATAGTGTTATTTATCCAGATATATGCAGTTTAGATTAATATATTACATGCTATTACATAAACTATATGCGTGCTATTGCATTTTTATAAGCCAGCCAAATGCTGATTCGTTTAAAGACTAGCTTACCGTGAGATTCCATGATAACTGAAAAAATGTCTTGTTTTAAAGATTGTATTGTGCGTCCATCAGTGACCGACTTTCTCCCTCTGATTTGGTCCTTCCTAAGATTTTCTTCTCTCTGACTCAAGCTCTCCTCTGCACCGCTATTATTTTCACTAAAATAGATGAAAATTTATGCAAATGAAAATCAGCACTAACTGTTCGTCTCTTGTTATACTTGGGGATTTTTTTCCTCTCAACTTGCACAGAAAACAAATAGTGTCCTCAGCGGGGAACACGGGGACCTTTTTACATAAATACATAAATTATAAACAGCTTACTTTTAAGATAAAAACATTAAACTTCAAAAGTTGAAGGGTTGGAGGTTTATAAAATTGCTCTGAATTGTGAGCGAATTATTTCCATTATACTGGACATCACGTTTCTTATGGCCGCACTAGACACCCTTTGAAAGCAAGAGAGATGAAATGCATAGGAGTAATTTAGACCAAAAATCCACTGGAAATTAATGAATAGACAGCCCCGTGGCGGTGGCCCAGCATTGCCATTCAATGTAAACAAATCCACGAGGTTTTCTCGGTTTTTGAGACTGATCCAAATTAAATCTTCTGGGAAGGAAGACTGTATTTCTCTTCTGGGTTTTCAGAACCTGATTCAATGTTATTATACCCGTTACACTTTTACTGAATGCAAGCTTTTTGTGACAATGCCTTTCCAGTGGTTATTAGTGTGAATTTGTGTTTTGTTCATTCACGTAATAATAGGAAAAGTGTTTGCACCAATATTCTACGAATAAACGATGAGAAATCTTATTGTGGCGCGCTCTCTCTGCAGAACCGTGCAGCAGTCTAACCGAGTTTTCTTGTCTCTTTAATTTATACCTCTGGGTGAATCTATTTACTGAAGGGGTCTGGTGGTGATGTCTAAACAATCCAGCGCTAAGTCTTAAAAGGAACATGATATTCGGCCTATGGTTGGTTTATATTGGTAGTTAAGTTAGCAGACCTTTCTTACAAATCCCCAGAGGACTGCTCAGTTTGCATTCGTTTTGGTCCCCACTTTCTCCCCATGCTCTGCTTGTTTGTGGTTGCCTTGCACTCTCTGTTTCCGCTTCGAAGCATCTCCTAGTCGTCTCCTTAACTCTTAAGAGGTCGAGGTTTTCCATGTGTCATTATAAAATGAGTATCTTGCCAGAAATGTTTAGTTAAGTTTAAAATTTGTAACAGACAGAACATTAAGGCTACTATTTTGTGCTTTCTTTTATCCGTCACAAATAGCAAACACCAATTCCAGTCCGTGTGATTTTACATTTTCTCAATTTGGAATTTAAAGAATAGAAATTGTATTTGTTAGGGGTTATTGTAAACACTCGTATCTAAATTCAAGCAGCCTCCCCCGTTTGCCAGCTAAGATTTAGTAACAGAACCATGTATAGGTTTATGTTATTTTTGTAGCAATGAGAAATAGCCCCACAGTCACACTGGCTTGTCAATAATTCTTGTCAAAAATGAAAACTGGTGCTATTTTGGAAAATATGTATATATTCCTGCAGTTGTATCCTGTTTCGTATCCTGTTTATCCTGGTTTATTATTTAAATTCAAAAACAACCAATTGGAATAGCCGGAAGGGAGGTCTAAGTGCCTAAAGCAAGTTCTCTAGACCTGTCAATCTTGTCACTGCTATCCAATGAACGAGAGCCATACACCAGACCTCCTCACATTTGGGAAAAAGACAGACGAAGTACGCAGCGCAGGGTAAACACTCGTGTGTCCTATAGCGAGAGAGAGAAAGAGAGAGAGAGAGAGAGAGAGAGAGAGAGAGAGAGAGAGATCGAACAAGCAAATGAGAAAGAAGGCATGCAACACCGCTTTGCACTGTAATACTGGATTGTACTTCAACTGAAGCGGTTTGGAAGGTTAAACACATCAAAACAGAACAAAGAGACTTTACAGCATCATAAAAGAAAATCCAAAAGAAAGAAATAAAGGAACGACGCAAGTGAAATCGCTGCGGCTAAATAACAAAAGGATTAAAGAAGAACCACGTTTAATATTGCTTTCAATCGGTAACGGGACATACTGTTGGACTTAATGTTTTTAATGACAAATTACAACTTCTTCAAACGCCAGAACTTCCTTCCAGGTCAAAGTTTTTCATCCCATTTTTATTTCGATCTCTTTTTAGATATTTTGGAACTACTGGACTTCTGTTGGACTTAATGTCTTTTTCAACATTAAACTGGAATCTATTATTTTTATTTTTTTAAGTTTTTATTCGGCCATATGTTTGAAATCTATGAATACACAAAGTATTCCAGAGACGGATTTTTCCTCTCGTCCACACTTTCTATCGCCTGCCTTTCTGTTGATGGTGTTTGCCAAAACACAACTCAGACTTTTAAAGTTTAAATAATTCATATGATATAATTTGCCTGCATTAAAAAGTTTGCAAAAGGGAGGGGTGATCGGCAAACATAATCATAAGGTTAGCGGAATGGCCACAGCGGCTTCCAACCTTTATCTACCCAGCAGTAGTATTTTGTCTCCTGGCTCGATCGTGCATTCGGACTCCAGAGGTGGGATGCAGCAGGGCAGTGCTGCGGTAAGCTCAGTGTCCGGTGGGTACAGAGGAGACTCGGCGATTAAAATGGTACAAAGTGATTTCATGCAGGGCGCAATGGCAGCGAGCAACGGGGGGCATATGCTGAGCCACGCTCACCAGTGGGTAACGTCCTTGCCTCACGCTGCAGCAGCGGCGGCAGCCGCCGCAGTGGCCGCAGCTGAAGCGGGATCGCCTTGGTCGTCTAGTCCTGTTGGAATGACAGGCAGCTCGCAGCAGCATCAGGACGTGAAAAACAATTCGAGCAGAGACGAGTTGCACTCAGGGATTGCGCTGCATCACCGGTCCTCTCATTTAGGTCCCCACCAGACTCATGCGGGTGCCTGGGGTAGCACAACCGCTGCTCATATCTCCTCTATAACTGGAAGCCAACCGCAGCAGTCCCTTATTTACTCGCAGCCTGGAGGCTTTACGGTGAACGGCATGCTCAGTCCACCGGGCAGCCAGAACCTGGTACATCCGGGTCTGGTGCGTGGCGACACCCCTGAGCTTGATCACAGCAGCCACCACCATCACCACCAGCATCAAAATCACCAGCAAGCACACCACGGAGTGAATAACCACGATCCGCACTCCGACGAGGACGTGCCGACCTCGGACGACTTAGAGCACTTCGCTAAGCAGTTCAAACAACGCCGGATTAAACTGGGCTTCACACAAGCTGACGTGGGATTGGCGTTAGGTACTCTGTACGGGAACGTCTTCTCGCAAACAACAATATGTCGTTTCGAAGCTCTCCAACTCAGCTTTAAGAACATGTGCAAGCTGAAACCGTTGCTTAATAAATGGCTGGAGGAGGCAGACTCTTCAACGGGCAGCCCCACTAGTATTGACAAGATAGCGGCTCAAGGCAGAAAGCGCAAAAAGCGCACTTCCATCGAAGTGAGTGTCAAAGGTGCGTTGGAGAGTCACTTTTTAAAATCTCCAAAGCCTGCAGGCCAAGAGATAACTACTCTAGCGGACAACTTGCAGCTGGAAAAGGAGGTGGTGAGAGTTTGGTTTTGCAATCGGAGACAAAAAGAGAAAAGGATGACGCCCCCAGGAATGCCGCAGACGCCGGAGGATGTATATTCTCAGGTCGGCAATGTGAGTGCAGATACACCGCCCCCCTCCATGGACTGCAAACGAATGTTCAGTGAGACATAGAACAGCATACAAGACTAAAATATTTTATATATGACTATGCTAAAACAGACTATCAGCAAGATAGCAAATCAATTTTGATACTGTGATTGTGAGGGAATATGATTAAGGCTGCAGATGTGTTATATATTTTTTCACAAGAAAAAAAAATCCCCATTCTTTCTTCCCAACCCTAAATCGCCCGTTTATCTTCTTCCAGGCCCTTAAATGTCTTAACCTAAAAGGTTGTGTCTGCTCTTTCTTTCAGGGACATTTTTTAGTAGATTACTTAAAAGATGCAAGTTTAACTGGGCCGAGCGAAGTGGGCGACCAGAGGGTGACAACTACAAGTTCGTTCCATCAGGTAATTTTGGCGCATTGACTTAAGTTGGAAAATAAAAGACATTTGAAATGAACAACAAAATCTTTGCCCCTTACCCTGTTACCCGGATGTCTTGCTTGAGAGAGGCAAAAGAGACGCAAGCGTTTGTGTTTTTATAGGGCATTATGTTGTTACGGGACATTAAACCTCAAACAAAGGGATGAAATTCAACGGAACCAGCGCGGAAAACAGTGGCATCCACGAAGCTTCCATCCAACTTGGCAGAGAAGACTGAGTGGTGATATTATCCAAAAATATGGAATGGATTTTTCCTGGCCTTCCAATCTTTACAAAAACAACAAAAGACTGACCTGAGTTTTTGATCTAAGATCACGTTTTTAATTGTTTTTTAATGAAACTTACGTGGATTTTCGAGGAAAAATAATTTAAATACGACATTTGAAAAGACTGAATATTCCTGCACCTGTCTGAAAGTGGCCCAGAGTTGGTGCTGTGGATTTTATGTGCTGCCATTTCCAAGCAGTATTCCTTGGTAGGTTTTAATAAACAAGACTATTTAAAGCGGAATTATTTACTTAATATTTTTCGTTAAAATGCATTGTTTTAATATTTTATTCGGGATAAATATGAACTATTCCACACAGTTATTTATTTCCCCCAGACTTGTGTAAAACGTTTTCTCCCTGTTTTTGTTGTTGGTTGCATTTGTGTTGTTTGATTTTGTATTCTCATCCTTAAAACAGCACAAATCTACACGGGCTGACTTTGACAGTAATAAGGGTATTTTTAATGTGATCATTTGATTGTAATTTAATTTCACTAGTGATTCCGTAAGAGATGATCGAGGAAAATAAATTTGTTAGAATGAAAGAAGATTGTGTCTTGTGACTAAACCATAGCTGTTTTCAGTGTTAGTAAATTTTGAAGGCAATAAGGCAAATACATTTTAAATAAATGCCGTAATATAATTAAATGCATAATAGAAGTAACACTCGAAAACAAAAATTCCCATAATACAGATATATGTAAATGAAATGGAACTGTAATGTACAAAATATTTAATACAAAATATTTTTCTTTATAAATAGAGAGGGAGCGAGAGAGATCTGTAGCAAACGTTTAGGCCTTGTTTGGACGCTTGAGGCTAAAACTTTCAGTATCTGTATTAGCATGTATTATCCTTATAGTGTTAATAGTGTTAGTGAAAAGCAGATGATTGTTTCATTGCGACTAGTAAGAGAGAAAGCTCAGGAAAAAGTTGAGTGTTTACTATGCCACGCGCTTTAGTCTCAGCAGTATTAAGGCCATCTGAAAAATCTACATATATCTTACCATCTGGTCATCGTGTTTATTGATCATATTTGCATTCAATATTACTTTCTTCTGCTGTTTGCAGCTGCCGAATTTGTCAAACACCCCGCAAAACTGTCATAATTTGAAATGTATAGGGGTGATTTAAATTTAAAGGAGCAATACGAATGTACCTCTAAACCTCTAAGCTGCATCTGTCTGTCTGTGTATCTGAAGCATCGTTTGATAGCAATGAACAGTTTGTTATAATGTTGACTGACTAACTGCAAACTAAAACACGTGGTCACCGGTCTTTTTTCTTTTTATCATTTGACTACAAGTTGAGGTGTTCAGTTAATTGTATAACATTTACTTTATAATTTGCTCAATTTCAGAGTTTGCAGAGTGTGTGTCTCGCGTTGTGACAATCAGCTTTATAGCTTTATACCTTGTGTGGCGATAAAGTAAACAGGCGTTTTGTTGGCTAGATCTTTCGCAACCGACTGCATATGCTTACAGCCGAACAAATAGCACAGAAGTGAAATAAAATTAATGGCATAAACTTATGTGGAAGTAAACCTGTCATAAACTGGACCTTGTTATTAATCATATAACTAATATTAATCAAGTTAAACACTGTGGCTGGAATTATCCTGATCCGGGCCACATACAACGGACAAAGTGCTTTTTAAGTTATAAACTATAGTGTGAGTTTATTCTTTAGCAAAACGCGCGATTCCTTCTTTCTAAGGTTTAAATTTCGCGGACGAATTCACATAAAATAATTGCTTAGCAACTAAATTAAATCAACGGTATAGAAGTATACATCCCCTGTCTTTGTCCCCATTAATAAGTGTGGCAGCCTGACATTAAGACTGATTTTGTACCCGAGTCAAAGAAATCCTGTTTTTGAGAAGATAATTCATTAACAATATTTTCAAAAACAACATTCAAGCTTTAGGGTTGCTCTGTGAAAATATTTTGTTTAAATCAAACGTTTTATTCTGTTTAAACTGTTTCACAGACTGAAGATTTTGAGAAATGTGGCTGTATTAAAATCTACTAGCTGTCTTTAAAAGCGTTTTAGATGTCCAGTATACCCGCTTTTCTTGTGGGTATTAGCATGACACAAATACATAATATAGTAATTTAACTTAATACATGCAATGATACATTGTAAACGTGTGTGTTTTGTGTAGTATAGAGGAAGGCCGGAAATATGGAGCTCAGCAAACAGCCACTGTCACATGACTTTCGACTCACGTGTTTAGACTTATTCACTGCTGATCAAATACTAGACTTGCTATACACATAATCTGGACTGTATGTCTAAAAAGTTTGTATTTTTATCTGAATTATCTGAATCATAGCAATAAAAAATACGTTCCTATTGTAAAAAAAACATATTTCATCAAAATGATTTACCGTTTGTCAACACCGTACGTGGTTTTCAAATATTTATTTATTATTTTTAGTGTTGTTATTTTCAACAAGACATTTCCTATACAAATAATTAAATCGTGCTTGTGCAGCCACATTTAAAAACATCTGCAATTGGTTTCATTATTATTATTATTATTATTATTGCTAAAGTAAAACACAAGGTTAAATGGAGAATATTGGTCTAAATTTTAAGTAACTGTAACACTAATGTGGCATATAGTGGCCTATCTAATGTGTTATTAAAGGTCACACCCCACAAAACTTTTAAAAGCAGCCTGTGTATCTGCTTTCAGCCCGTCACCACATCAATAAAACAATTGCACCAACCATGACTAACAAAAAACTAACAGAAATTAACCAAATAATGGTTATAGTAATAAAGGGGATGACGTCTCAAAAAAGGGAGCTAGCTACAGTTTACAGCCCACTATCGTGAAATGAACTTTAATAAACTTTATATTTATAAATGTACTAAGGCACTAAAACATGTCAATAGTTTTAACGTTGAATAAATCCAAACAGAAACAACAAAGGTATTAATGTTCTTCATAAACTAACAATTTTGGTATTAGGTCGCACAGAATATCACAAAAACCAGCAGAATATTTTATATAGAAAGAACACGACACTGTAACTGACACTGTAACACAAACACGTGTTTTCTTTATAGTGTCAAACGAGGTAGACTAATACTGTAAACGCAAAGGTTTTCTAATTTGCTTGCTATATATTTGTACGTTATAAAAATAGCTCCAGACTATTCGTGTTTCTTCGTGTTTTCTTTTGTTTCCTAACCCCTCGTGCTGTGTACATACATAATGCTCTGGGACGTTTCTCAGTGGGAAGATGTCCTCCAGTCCTTTTTGTTAATCCATGTTTGTCATTATGTTGGTAATAAGCATTAAGCAAACATCTGTATTGCTCTAATTCAAACTTACAGCATTCTGTACTCCTGTCAGAATGCTTAATGTTTATTTTGTATGCATTTTATTTAAAAGATACAGTTGTATTACATCATTGAAAAGAATCGAAATATTTTAAAAAATGTTTTTGAAATGTATATATATATATATATATGTCGGCCACCTTAAGACCTTGGACAAGGAAAAATTAAAGTTAGTTAACGCATAGTTAGTTAACGTTTCATATGTTTGTGCTTATCAAAATAAATAAATAACAACGGTAATATCTGTACTAATTGTAGTAGACTAATGTATTGGCCTAAAAACAATAACCAGTTTTGTTCTTACCAGTTAATAACGCCACAATTTCTGAATTTATTCGAGTTAAAACGTATAAACGTGTAAAATGTGAACGGTCCTGACCACACGTTCTCAGACGTGAGGTACATAGACTCTTTAACAGCGTCTTGTAATAAGAAAAGGGCCTCAGAACTTCATGGAAGTACCCAGCTGAGCTGTTTGGGGGTCCAGCCACTCACGGTCACTCTCTCTCTCTGGAGATACACCGTTTATGTTCAGCTGGCGCAGGTGCTACCGCCTTCTGCAAACCAGAGATTACATTTCCATCACATGCCTCCTAAAGTGATGTATAACAATAACCAGACACGTTTATTCAAAGCAGAAGTCACACTAGGCCTTGCTTGTGTTGTCTTTATACATAACATATAGGTCGTATATATTTAGACATATATAACATATTTCTATTAGAATATTATAGCCTGGTATTATAATATTTTATACTGGCATTTTTGTATATTAAATGTATCCAGTATTGTTAAGAAAATATTACATATATTTAGACATTGTATATTCTATATCTATTTACAATACTATGGCCTGGTATTACATTTTAATATTTTATATTGGCATTTTGTGTAATAAATGAATCCAGTATTGTTAAAAAACGTGCTGTTTTTTTCTCTCGGTTAGTAATAATCTGCATCACGGTGTCTCATTTAGTTCCCACTCTGTTTAGACAGAGACTTGTGTAATATTAGCTGCTGTCACTTGGGTCCCTGGTGGTGTCTAATGAGTTCCTAAATGCTGAGTGTGACCACCATAGAGCGTTCAAGAAAGAATGTAGACAGTCTATAGTTTGGTTTTACAA
>JAZGTK010010671.1:0-16229 GCA_036877625.1 Ambastaia sidthimunki | reverse complement strand
TTTGTGCTTGTATTAAATAGTTTATCGATGCAGTCATTGTTTCATTTAGATTGTGTATTTTTGTAATCCTTTAAAAGTGTTGTTTGTGTGTGGGTCAGGAAATAGCTCATGGCTCTGTGTAATGTTTGGAAAGGTGTCTAGGGACGTACTCTGTGTTAGCTGGTCAGAGTGCACACCTGTGTGTTTAAGATGTTTGTGATGTCCCGGTATGTGCAACTCTTCAGTGAGTCACTTGTGTTTGATAATCTGTTTTTGACAGCGATCAGGAGGGTAGAACAGATAAAGGCCCTCAGCCCTGTACCGTGAATTCTTGCTTCATCGTACACAATGGCAGAAAACCTGCGCTAACTTGCTAACATCTGACTGTGAGGTCAATTGTGGAGCGAATGCAGCACTGAATGGAAGTGTCAATGTTTTTCACTGTTTAAACGTGTAGTTAGACGGGTTAGGTGATGTTAGTAAAACTGATTGACAGAGTCACTACAACTTAGTTTTTCTCTGAACAATTATGGTATGTTGACCTTTCATAACCTTGAGTCTTGAATATTCATATTCCGTTTCATTCTGTTTTACTTGTTTGGTTAATATCATAACTTGGTTAAAATAACCACAAATTTTAAAGTCACTTTTTAGGGAGTTTTAGAGCCAATGCATAAATATTAAGATCCGATATCATTGTAAGTCACTTCCACGGTTGTTTTTGTCCAATCCTACTTGTAGCCATGGCAACAGTAAAATAAATGGGCACTAGTCTGAGACATCAATAGTGGTTTGAAGCCTCAGTGGACGGCACTTGAGTGAGAGAGACAAAGACACTTGTGAGGTGGAGGGACATAAATCAATGTGTCTTCTGCTTCCTCCTGTTATTTTAATAGTGTAGCCCGTTAAAAGGGTTTTTTGTTTACAAGCCAGTTCACAGTTTGTGGCCGGATGAGTCTGTTAACGTGATTATCAGGCTAATTGGTTTGTCTCAATTACTTTAAGTGTGTTTTCAGAATGACCATGTTGCCCTAGATGAAGGTTTGGACAGTAACATGCTTAACTGTAATGAGAATAAAAAACTTTATGTACAAGCTCATTAAACAATTAAAGAAAATAAACAGCTAATCAAAATTCTCTTTGTAGTATATATTGCATTTTCCACATACAGGATTTGTACGGTTTTCTTGAGCATACATTGAGTTGATATAAATTATTTTTTCTTTTTTAATATGTAGGTACGAGAAACGGAAACATGGGTACCTCTAAAAAACAAGTCGCCCCATCAGGACCTGGAGTCCTCGGGTGACTCTTCAAAAGGAGATTTTGAGTTTACTGACCCCAGCCCAACAACTGATGATGAGGATGGCTTTGAGGACGATGATGAAGATTATGATGACATGTCGGGCTCTGGTGATGCAGAGTTAACTTCAGATAAAGATTTACCGGTAATTCAACTTAATAATCATGATGACTTTTGTAGTAGAGCATGAAAAATCGTTTTCTGTGATTTGACTTTTAAACTGTAAACAAAAGTGTGTGTACACACAGCGTCAGCTTTGGACCGACTGTATTGCCAAGTGAATTTTGTGGTGACCATGTTCTCTTTTTTTTCAGAACACAATCGATAACTGGATCCCGGATTCTAAGGTTCCCCCGAGACCCACCATAGATGACACAGTTCTGGTTAAGAACAACGAGGTGTTGCGTCGTGTGCCAAACCAAGACAATTACCAACCCAACAATAATGTTCTCATGGCCCATGCTGGAGATGAGACTGTATTCAGCAATAAAGAAGTGCTTGCAGGTAAGCCACAGCTCACAGCATTGTACTTTTATTAGTTTGGTCATTTGTTTGCTAACTGTGTTTTAAGAGTGTCATAATACGGGGGTTTCAGGTTACTGTTCATTGCATGAAGCAGGTTTTTTTTGGTTGCCCACACTCACATCTTTGTTTCTGTTACCCAGCTGTCATCGCCGGCGGAGTGGTCGGCCTCCTCTTCGCTGTCTTCCTTATCGCCCTCCTCGTCCATTTCGTTCTCCGCATCAAGAAAAAGGATGAAGGAAGTTATGATCTGGGCAAGACGCCCATCTACAAGAAAGCCCCCACTGCAGAAATCTACGCATGAGCTTTCTCACACACTTACACGCATTCTCTGTGTCTCTCTTTGAACTATAAGCTCACACAGTGCCTCGCCCGACGGGTCACCACCAACCTCTCACAGACCACGAAAACCATGGAGGACCTCACACCAATAATTACTCAGTCTGGACTGTCATTAAAATCTCTTGAGAAGCGGGTGTCTGTTGCCAAACTGCTCCGTTCAGAAGATGTGTCTGTCTTTTCGTTTCTGCGACCTCTCTTTTTGCTGAAGTGCATTGCCTTTCTAACCATGTGGTCCGTTGCATCTATTATTTTTAAACACTACGGGGCACAACGAAGCCCTGGCAGGGTAAAGGTTTTGGGTCGACAGTTTAACCACCCGTGTCAGTGTCTAGACTGGTGCTTTGGCTGGTGTGGTTACTGTAGCCTGTTGTGTTGTGAAACGTTGCTTTTAAATCTGTTTGCTGTAAAATCTTTTAGTTTACTTATTAAACGTCAGAGGTGAAACCAAATTGAGGGCATGCAGTATATCTTTAAACAGAATTCTGTGTTGTGGAGAGTGACGATTAAAATGTGTGTGCTGTATTTGATGTGTTGACGTTCATTGCTCCCGTCGGCTGTAATAAAGGTAATTGAGAGTCAATCCTCACTACATTGCTGCTCAACTGTTATCTAAGCTATTTTAACAGGTACAGACATTCTTCTGTTCATCACAGATTCTCAGCATCCAGGCACGTGTAAATAGCCATTTGAAGAAAATGTAAAACTTCGGTACTTTTAGCCATTTCCTGACAGCCTTTTATCTACCAAATATTTAAATGCCAAAATCAAGTTTAATTTTCTTGTATTTGCTTTGGCACAAATCTGTACATGAAACAGATTCTTGCATCTGTAGCTTTCAGAATAATGTTGCGTTTGAGAACCATGACCAATGTTAGTACTAACTTCCTCTTTTTTTCAGTGTTTTTGTAGATGTTCTTAATTCTCTTTTTTTTATTTTACTATTTTGTTATTAATTTAACTGTCATATTTTATTGCCTGCCTTCAGGTTGGGGCTTCCCGCCTCTCCGCTGTACATGTGATCATTTGTTTTCTAGTTTTTTTATATATATAAACAGTAGTGCAAAAAAATTTAAAGGCTGTTAGTTTTTCAACAGATATTTGTAAGAGTTTCTATTTCTTTTAGACATTTTTAAGCCGAATCTATTTATGTTTGTAGAAGGATGTTCTGGATTAGTTAAACGCGAATGAGCCGCGTGGCTAAAATAATACAAAATCTGCTGCTTGTTTGGTCACATCCAGATAAAATCACTGATGTAAAGAAGTCAATGAATCATTGATTTCTACATCCAGGTTCTGATCTGTTGAAAATAAAGCTATTTTATGCACAGAATCTGAGCTGGTGTCTTTTATTTATGTCACTACACTTCCACTCAGAGACAGTGAAGTAGCTGAAGACTCTTATGTGACCTGACGCACACCTGAATCAACTCAAGAGTGTGAATGAGGTCATAAAGGAGAAGCGGGAGAAAATGGAGATTTTAGGAGCGTGTTGAAAACATTGTTTGTGCTCCAGCGTTCCTAGACTGGGAATCACAAACAACATCCTGTCAGAGCTCCGTGAGAAGGTAAATAATAATTATAACATTTTCTCTTGGATCTTTTGAATGATCTGCAGTATGAAAGTGTTTTACGGCTTTTAAAAGCTGGTTTGGATCACTGAACTCACTGATCATTAGACCTGGTGTTTAACTTAATTTTGCTTCATTGGTTAGTCAGCTGGAATTTGTGTAAGAGTTTATTTATTTATAAC
The DNA here is from genome assembly GCA_036877625.1 of Ambastaia sidthimunki. Lineage (NCBI taxonomy): Eukaryota > Metazoa > Chordata > Actinopteri > Cypriniformes > Botiidae > Ambastaia > Ambastaia sidthimunki. The sequence goes on along the minus strand of JAZGTK010010671.1, from coordinate 12,333 downwards.
TGACTTGTTTTAGATCAAGTGGTAATAGATTTGGATTAATAAGGTTTTTAATATGTAATCCGGTTGCTGTAAGAGGGGAAATTCCAGCCCCACTGAGAAGTGACTTAATCCAGCTGTGTGTATTTTATCCTGCATGCTGATGCCTGTCTTCTCTGCAAGCAAAACAAAAGAGCATTCCAGCAGAACAGACTGTTTTATCTGCAGGACACAAATAGAGTTTGTTGCTGGTGACATAAGAGACTTTGATCATTAACTTCTGTTTTAAAACGAAAACTGAGAATCATTGACAGAATTTGTTGATATAAGTCAAAATTTAATCCACAAATCAAATCTGATGAAACGTTCAACGTCCTCCAAAACACTGTAAACACTAAGTTTGGCTGTATTAGCTCAATACTTTTTGGGGCCACTAACCGTAATCAGATTTCTGTACAGAATACGGCTACAAAATAACACTGTTAATACTCAGAGATTAGGATGTGTGACGTGATGGGGAAAATATTGCTTTTGTAACAGTTTGTATGATGATGTAACATTATAAAGGTTGATATGTTAATGACGGGCATGTTCAATGCATGACTCCCATGTGAACAGCCTTCAGCACTTTGAAGCCCTTCCCAAAAATGAGATCTTTTGGAAAACACATCACTAACGTGTACATTTCCACACTGCCTGTGAATATCCAGTGATCTTGTGGTGATCTCGCAATCTTTTATTTATCTGTTTGAACGTGTGTGTGTGTGTGACTGTACTACACAAAGAAGTGAATTTGCTCAATGGCCTGATGGGTTTTTTTCTCGTAGCATGAGGGTCAATAAATGACACTCGTGCACATTTCTTGGAACCCCAAAGTTCACGGAACATTTGGTAAAATGTTTCATAAACCGGGACTTAAAGATGAAAGCTGCTGAGCTCACGGGTTTGTTTAAACAAAGGGAGAAGCAACAGAAACTGAAAACAAATAAAGCAGCACGTCCTCATTTATAGTAAAACTTGTTTGTCACACTGAATTTAACTGTATATTACGATGGTAATATTTGAGCTGCACGTACATACAGTTTGTACATACAGGTTACATAGAGTTTGATTTTAAAACTGCTTGTTTGGATCTGTGGTTATCACTGTAACATTTAAAACTATAATATTTAATGTGTAAAAGTGTTACTGATCTATTAAAGTGATTAGAACATAAATAACCAGCAGGAGAAATGTATGCTGTTGATTTGACATAATAAATGAAAAACACAGTGAAATGTTTTTTTTGGTTTGAACATCTTTGAGGGACGCGTGTCAGATCACGGCAACATAAACTGCAAATAGCAGAAGATGAGTATCATAATATTCAGTTTCTGATGTGAACATGAGGAACTGAATCAGACGGGTAGGCAATAATAAGATAAGAGTAACCAGTTTCAACATACAAACCGGTTACTCTCATGTACCTCAAAAATACTGCAGGGGAAAAAACACTGACCACCATTTTTTCAAGTTTAAATATTCCTTTGGAAGGATGAATAACCTAACAAGGAAGTTGATTTTTACTAAAAGAAACAATCAGGTAACGGTGACAAACTTTAGATTTACTGTTTCTCATTCTCTAGTTTAACCAGCTCTAGCAGTTATTGTACCATTTTAATAGATGAAGTCACAGATTTGAGGATGACTCTGTCAAACCCTTTAACATCAAATCAGAAACAGGCAAACGAGAAATGCTCAAATATATCACAGAGTTCCTACTGACTCAATTCTGTCTGTGAGGAGGATTTTAGTGACTGTACTGCCACCTGCTGATTCCTTAAGAACATTAAAAACTCATCTCTCTCGCTCTCTCTCTGTCCTGAAGGGGGCAGTGTTGTAGTTCTTCAGTGTGTCTGTACAGCTCATGTTAGTCTGGTTTTATATTATTCTCAGTATGGGACAATATTTGCATATGTAAAGTAGAATCAGCAGCATTTTCATGACAGATGTTGTCAGAGATGATGGCGAGCAGCGTCCCGTGGTCGCAGGAAACCTGGAAAATATCAAACATTTTAAAACTGTGGCTTGGAAAAGTCTTTGAATTTATGAAATGTTCATGGCAAAGTCATGGAAATCTTTATAACACACACAAAAATGCTACGTTCAGTTCTAAAGTGCATTACAGACTGAAAATTTTTCCCCTGTGGACCTATAATGATTTATTAGGTGGAAATTATTTTTGTTCATCAAGCCATAACTGCATTACCTGTATATTTAGTGTGTGACACCAGAATTGAAATTAAAATAAATAATGACCATTTCCTGCATATCAGTTCCTTACAACAACAATGTCATAATGTCTCTTATTTTAACAAAAATGTTGTCAGTTTGACAAGATGGGCAAACAGAGCTGTAGCAGAGAGCAGCAGGCATGTAAACTAGCAGTACATCAAAACTGTGGTTGCCCCTCCTGAACAAGAGCTCTTTTTATTTAGTTTTTGACGATTGCACCTGAGAAATGTCTGTGGTTTCGTGACACCTCCACTGCACATTTCTGCACACAAAGACTCCAGCATTGCATGGCAGTCTGGGGGTGTTGAGGGGGTGTCGCAGACATATTGACCTAAAAGAAAATATTCTTGGTGTTTTATGCTACTGTATGGGGCAAACCACAGAGCATGTTAACTCGCCATCTGTCTGGAAACATCCGGCGAGAACACATCTTGGACAGAAAATGTGCTGCGTTTACTGTTACGAGTGCCAGTTTGCTGGCCAGCTCTGAGGTTTTTACCCCTCTGTGTGTGTGTGTGTGTGCCCCGAATTTCACCTGTGCAATCCAATACCTGAGCACTCATTTCTCAAGGCTGCTTAAAAACCATTTCTTCATCACGCAAACACTCTTCTGCTCCTTCTGTTTGTCTACGGAGGTGGAGTTTTATGTTGGATTCAGTATTTACAGTTGGATGGTGCTGCAGGAATTGGATTCGTGTGGGTGTCTAACACAACGTTACCAGTCGTTCATATATTTGACTTGAGGAAATAAACCCAGCAGAAGTTTTATGAGTCTACTGTACAGATGAGATTCAGAAGGAAATGAGTTCAGTGCCAGTTTATATGTCCCAAAACATGATGTGCTGTTCTTCTGAACTCTGACCTTACACCAATGTGATGATATCTGCATGGATTAATTTGAAATTTTGTTGCTCTCCTGTCATCTGGTAACCAATGAAATGTACCTGAATACCAGTTAAGGACCATTATTACATGTTTCTTTGGAATACTTGATTATGATTGGGAAAATGGGCAGTTGGTACCCATAAGCAAGTATTTTAACATGACCTATACAAATGACTTTAATATACTAAAAGAAACTTAACATATCAATACATTTAAATGAATAAATCAAACCTATTGTTCTGACACACAAGGGTGTGTCTGGGTCAGATAAAAGATGTTTAATTGCAGTTTAATTTGCTTATAAAATGTAAATTTGCATATCAAATAATGTTTAATGCAGGTTTAATTTGCATATCAAATCTGACCTTTGGCTTCTTTGAGGTCAGTGCTTTATTTTGGTGACCTAATGCAGTCAAAGGCTTTTGGTTTTATGTACTCAGTGAGTCATACTGTAAGAAGAAATATTGCGCTTCAATAAATCTGGACAGCATGACATCAGAGAGTAATTAAGGCAGTTTGCGTTGGAATTCCGCTTCCAATTCCTGCGCTCAGGTTTGCGCACAATTCAAGCACCTGCAGATTTCTGAGTGTGCGTGTGTTGTTTTCACTGGACGATGTTCAAACTGTGTGTGTGTGTGTAAGAGAGAGAGAGAGAGAGAGAGAGAGAGAACATTACGCCATCCTTCTCTCTTGGAAAAGTGGGATTTAAACAAGTCTCTTACAAGATATCAAGCAGAACGGCTGGACTTCAAGGAGAGCCACTGAGCTTTTCTGAAAGTTTCATGTAGCCTAATCTTGGATCTCGACTCCGACTTCAAGCGAACTGGATCACTATGTTTCTGAAGAACGTGGCTCATAGAAATGGTTTGGACAGAATAATTGATCAGACGTTTCCAAATCTTCAATTCTACCTCTCCAAATCCGTTCATGGTAGTTCACCAAGAGTTTTTGGTCATTTCTTTATCGCCAAATCTCAACGGAAGATCAGAGGATGAAAGTTCTGACTAGTTTCCCTCTTTTACTGGGCTGCTGGACTCTTCTACACCTGGACTTTATCTCGCAGGCGCTCTCACTCACCGCAGTGGCGGCGACGCAGCGCACCGGTCACCGACACACCGGAGCGGACAAAACCAATCCAAACGTTTTACGGTTAACGGTGGCGCGCAACAGCACGACGCTCGGAAAGCCCTTTGACAACGCGAAGATATCTCGCATCAGGGCCGGACCACCGCTGATAAAAGGCGAGGTCACATCCGAGTCAAATGTACAAAGCAGCCGAGCGACGGTGTCTGTTAGCTTAGGGCGCAGGGAGGCCGTGCGCTCTTGGGTACCCAAGGATGCGACGCGCCTTTCATCCGGCGCGGCATCCTCTTCCAACATCCAACACCAGGCAGGACACAAAGGAAATGGAGTTTCCAACCACAAATCTGCTGTGCCAGCCGCAATAAGGGCAGGTCAGCCCAAAAGCGGGGTGCCGAAAAGCATGTCGCCAGCGCCGCTGAAAGCGAAAGGAACGGTGAAACTGGAGGAGAACGAGGCACCCAAGCACCCGCTGGTTACGCCGCACGACTACATGCTGTCCCTGTACTGGTCACTGACCAGCGGGGAAGTCAATTCCAGCGTCCTGCACGAGGCCGGAATGGCCAACACCATCACCAGCTTCGTGGACAGAGGGCAAGGTGTGGTATTAACCTCTCTACTGCTCCATGCGAGATTGAACTAATAATATACATTTGATACATTACTATATTTTAATGTAGAAGATTCAGTTAATAAGTGTCCAGCACACAAGAACATGTTTAAACGCGCCTCATGAGTTTATTACAGGACACAGCTGTAATTCAGCGTAACATGCTTATTTTTAATCATCCAAAATATAAGAGTTTATACTTAAATATACGTGTTTTCATTTGCTTTATGATTCTTATATTTCTTTTTCTGGTTATTTAGTTTTGATGACTGTATATATGAGAGAAGAGATATATTTGACATGTTTGATTGGTCACTGTTTCTGCAGTTCACCTGAATAAACCTGCAGTGTAATGAATAGATTTTAAATATAAATATTCCTAGTAATCTTTCTATTAACGTGAGCTCATAAAATGACTGTATAATGATCGTTTAGGAATAAGAGATGTTTAAGGTGTGTTGTACTGCTGGACAGTGTTCACACTGCTTTAAATAGCCCATCAGCTACCTGTTTAAAATCCACTGCATTTACCTTAAATTATCCCTTTGTGTTTATACAAATAGAAAATTAGTTAAAATCTATTTGGAAAACTTGTTCTTGCCTAGTACAGCACCACACACCAGTAAATCACCACAATTTTCTATCCGGGTCTTTGACCCAAACCAACTGTGTCAATATGCATCTGGCATTAGACTTTTGATGGACCACTATTCAAAAGAAAATAAACTCTAGGGCAGGTTACAGGAACGTGGCCTCAATATGTTTTCTCTTAGCAAATCTGTTTTAAACGGCACTTAAATTACCCTGTTATAGCCCACTTTTACTGTACTTTTCTGATGCCCTTTGTTATTTTCTAAAACCTAAAAGTGCTGGAGGAAAATTCTACAACGACAGCACTAAGTTATCACAGAATTAAACTTGTGTTTGAACATTCTTAAAGTTTAAAATGTCTGTGTATTTTTACTGTACATCATCCCTCCTAAACTTTACATCGCCCCACACACACACACACACACTCACACACACACACACACACACACACACACACACACAGCTAATCAGTTGCACTCTCTGCCCTATCCATGCAGTTCAAACGGTCTTTCTCAGCCTGTGTTAGTGAAAGCCATATGTCACGCTGGTAGACCCACTGGTAAATAGCTGCAGGTTGATAATAATGCTGTGTTTACAGTATGCTGTGGTCTCCAGGCCGAAGTTGTCTGGTTTTAATAGACTTTTGAAAGCAAACTGTTCTTGGATAAAATGAAACCTTTGATTTTTACAATGCACTGCTTTCATATTGCATTGCATGCAGAGAACACACACACACACACACTGATCTCTGGTTGTGGAAAAGCTTAGCTGTGGTTGGCTCTGGTGTTCTTGGAAAAGTGATTGATAATTAATTTCACTCTTTAAGAATGATAAATGTCCTTACACACAAAGTATCAGAATATCATTGTTACGATGGTGCCTGTCCCCAAAATGTGTGTGTAACTTGCACGACTAATTAAGACGTTAAAATGCATTTGCCCTCTATTGTCAGTTAACAACGTAAGCATGATTTCTGTTGACGTTTGCAGATGAGCGTGTGACCCAGCTGAGACGTCAGCGATACATCTTCAACATCAGCTCGATGGAGAAAGAGGGTCTGTTGGGCGCAGAGCTGCGCATCCTCAGAAAGAAACACATGGACTCCCGCAAGGCAACATTTAATGAGGTTTCTCTGAGATTATACACCTGTGTGACAGGTAAGCAGCCGCCCACGATACTCCTGTCTCGCCCCATTGATCAGCACAGTGTGCCTTACTGGGAGGTGTTTGACATTTGGAAACTGTTCAAGAACTTTAGAAACTCTCCTCAGCTCTGCTTTGAGCTGGAGGCAGTAGATCAAGGCCGACTGCTTGACTTAACGTTACTTGGTCTGAGTCGGATGAGCAGACAGACGAAGGAAAAAGCTTTTTTTGTTGTGTTTGGACGCTCGAAAAAACGAGGACTGTTTTACAACGAGATCAAAGCCCGTTCGGGTCACGATAACAAGACGGTGTACGAGTATCTATTTACACAGCGCAGGATGCGTCGAGCGCCGCTGCCACGTGGGAAAAAATTACCCAAGAACCCCAAACAGCGCTGCAACCGGAAGCAACTACACGTCAACTTCAAGGACATGGGCTGGGACGACTGGATCATCGCACCACTGGAATACGAGGCCTTCCACTGCGACGGCGTCTGCGATTTTCCCATCCGCTCCCATCTGGAGCCGACCAATCACGCCATCATCCAGACCCTCATGAACTCCATGGACCCTCGGTCCACCCCTCCGACCTGCTGCGTGCCCACCAGACTGAGTCCAATCAGTATTCTGTATATCGACTCGGCCAATAACGTGGTGTACAAGCAGTACGAGGACATGGTGGTGGAGAGCTGCGGCTGCAGGTAGCGAGAGATTTCTGATGAAATGAACAGACATTCAGAAAACAAACACAGCTGTAAGGGACAGAAATCTTTGGTTTCATCTTTCAGAATTCTCACACGTTCTCTGTCTAGACATTTACAGAGGGCACTGGAGTAGATAAAACACAACCTTTCTTTTGTTGATCTGAATCGTGGCCGATGAACTTTCATGCAGCTTGGACGGTACGTCTATGTCCCAAAACTGAATTTCACAGAAAGGAAACAAACTAGCACTGTTGCTTTTTTATTTCATTGACTGTTTACACAAACCTGTGTCGATATGTCTCAAATTCCCTTTAAAAAAATACATTCATATAAATAACAGAGTAGTTGATAATGTAAATATACACCTGCCTTATATAAAACCAAAGCTCATAATGTTCACTTGTGAGGAGTTTGGGACAGTGCGTGTTGTTGCCCACAGCCAATCAGCATCATCGTGACATCCTGTGAACACAGAGTAGTCAGTCACATACTCACTCCTGATTGGCTGCAGAATCGACTGGTCACTGTGCATTATTAAAGACATGATATATAACAGATTCCTGCAGGTGAAGTCACATCATTAGAAGTGCTCGGTTCTTTAAAACGGTTTGATGATTTTGTAATTTTTGGCTGCTCAACAAAAGCATATTTTTAAAGTATTTTTCTAGTAACTTCTTAAAGTACATAATCTAAGAGTTAACAAGTCTTAAGTGTCCTGACATTATATATACAAAAATCTTATTGTCTTTATTGAGCTAAAATGTCATGTAGTAAATGTTAATATTTCTTTTTTTAATCTTTTTTCAGAAGAGAAGGGTTGCTATTGGTTGGTTTTTCAGTGCTTATGGGTTCCTAGAGGATTATGGGTAGTGAATATCTGTATTTTCTGTTATTGTGATGTAAACTGTTTTAAAAGCTATTAAAGCAAATGCAGGAGGGTGTCAAGATCTACATTTACCTTTAAACATGAATTTATTTCAACAGGCAGAACACACACATTGTGATTGTCAGCACTGTCAGAAATTACTTTTGTACATAAAGGAAGTTTAAAAATTCTGAATGTTGGCTAATGGAAGTAAATATTTACAATAAACAAAAGGTCCCTGAGAAATAATTGTGATTTATCTGTGCAGATATTTGTTAATTAAATGAGACACTTTGTGTTTAGACCAGCTGTGATGAAATCACAGACAGTCGGAACAAATCGGATGTTTATGCTGCACGTTTTGTCAGAATAGCCATTATTATAATGACTGATATCACGCTCTAGTATGAACTATTCATGTTCCTGGAAAATATTTGTTAAACATAATCATAAACAGATGCACGTGTGACTTTAATGTTGATGACAGCGACATATTTAAAAATCACACTTGAAGTCACAATCTTTGCTTTCTGAATTTGAAGACTGCACATTCACACGATCCAACACAACCAACCTCAATTCAGTTATGAAGCATGAACTGTGTTTCAGTAACATTAAAGCGTCTGTCTGAGCAGAAACAGCGATTGTTTGCAGTATCAGGTTGCTGTTGTCACTGTATGTGGCCCTGAACTGCAGTCAAGTGTCAAACTAGATCAGATTGTACAGGATCACACGGTCTGATCGACATGTTGTGTTTCCACATGTAAGTGAAGCCACCTGTTCACTGGTTCAGAGCTTTATCCTGGAGAACTAATTGAAGACAACTTTAATTGTCCACCCATTAGCCTGTGCAGATTTCACAATGATACTTTGGGAAGGTTGACAAAAACACGTCTATATTAATGTTGGCAATACACTTACTACTCTGGAGTCTTTACACACTCACACTTTTATAGTTCCTGTGGCCTCGTGCAGAGAGCGCGTTTCCTAAACCATAATCTCGTTCTTTCTCTGCATTTCTGCCTTTCAAGCTTAACATTTTTGTTGGCTTGTTATCAGCCCTGGCAAAGAGACCCTGACCGATGTTTAACATTTTTCAAATGCAATCTTATATTTCCCTGACAGAGCTCTGTAGATCATATAGCTGGCTAATATGTATTGGAAAAAGAAATTAAAGATATAAGGACATTGGGGGAGCGTTGATCAAGAAAAACAATGACTCTAGAAGATTTTTTTCTCTTAGATGGGAAAAGGGATAAAGTTTAACAAGGTCGTAAAACTCAAGAGAGGAAATTTAATAGCAAAACACGCCAGTTCTAGAGCTTGTGAACTTTACATTCGAAAGAGTTATATTGTATTTCAGTCAATATAGACTAGTATTCATTCCAATAGCGTGAAAAGCTTTCCTTAAAAGATATTTTCGTATCAAGTTCACAACCCAAACTGCTTCCTGTCCCTCTACTCTGTTACTAAAAAAAAAACGAATATAATGTCTGTTATAACTGTCTCTAAAAGATGTGTTTACAGGACCTGAGTGAATACAGGCGGGTGAATGCAATAGCATATGAGAATCACATCAGCACAGTTGGCAAACACATCTGTCACTCATGTGCTTGATTCTTATGGTACATCAGGTGCCAAAACAATGCAGACAATCTGATCCAGACAAACGTCTGATGAACAGCCAGTATAGTGTCATATGGTCAGAGAAAAGACCACCTTTGATTTTCACGCATAATCCTGCAGCTTGTCTTGTGTTTGGCTGCTGTGTTGACGTTCTGAGGCTGGATGATTCTTTACCCCCCAGCGCATAGATCTGCTATTGAGGAAACAGAGATCCTAATGGATCAGTGACGTGTGTTTCATGACCTCAGTCACCGGGTTTGGCAGCTGTTGCGTCAGGGCATTCCACTGGAACATCATTTTATCTGCCCGCTCCTGTTATCTGTCACTGAGTGACACAGGAACACCACACAGAGCGGCTAGAGGAATTAAATCCCTGCAAACAAATGCTTAAACCAGCCTAAAATGATGTTAGCTGCTTTCATCTAGTTTAGTGGGTCTCCCAGCTTGGTGAAGTTGGTGTTCAGTGGGTTTAGCTGACTAAGCAGGGAGACCAGCCAATTACCTTAAGCTGGTTTAAACTAGCTTTTTTTTTTAAATAGGTCACAGGTTAGTCCTCATCCCTTAAAAACCACAAAACATACAGGACAAAAGAAAAGATGAACCAGATTTCTTAAAATGTGGGTTATGCGTTCATTATTGTGTTCTGAAACTAAAACCAGTTGAGAATCACCAGTTCAAACAGCATCTATTGCAACCCTGTTCTCCCTTTTTCCAATGTGGCTCACACATGCAGTAATACATGGGCATTTTTTATTTCAGTTGTCAATGAAACTAGATTCTTTCATGAGATTTGTGGGCCACCCTGTGGGAATATTTATTTGCTTCTTACCCATCGTGTTTTATTGTGTTTATTGTAGTCCGTCGGGCGTGATTTCTGCTCACACCGGACTCAAATGGGAGCTGAGGAGGCGGCATTTACGTTGGCGCGTTTAGCTTGTTGAAAGATACAGTGATGTTCAGCACATTATTAGTGTTCAGACCCGTATCTGCTCTGTGAAACCCGCTTCTTTTTATAGCGCTTTATTTGGTTGATGGAGTGACAAATCACACAAGTCAGGCTTTGTGTAATAAAAGTTATTTATTATTGTTCAGTTGTAGATTTCGCTTGAGGCCCGAGAATAGAAGGAAAGTGGATTTCTAACAAGAAAACAGGTTCCTCTGGGAATATCATGGCTGGGTATCAACTGTCCAGTGAAATGTGTGCTGCTTGTACTGGGATTTCTAGAGAATACAGGTATGTTTTGTTATAACTTTTATTGCATTTGGCCAAAGTATGAAACTTAAGCCTGGAGGGTAAACACACAGTTATGCCATTTAAAACAATGCTGAGGCCTTAGACATTAAACCACCTGACTCTCATGTACACAATGATGTCACTTCCTGTGTAAAATGCACCCCGCGTGGCATATGAGGATGAAATACTGATGAGTTCTGCATTTTTAAAATGCTGCCAGCAAATAGGTCAATAACTCTGTCTTTGTCATTTCAACTCTTTAAATACGACAACTGTTATCATTTACTCACCCGTGTTATTCCCAACCTGTGTGACTTCCTTATTCCAAGTCCTAACACAGAGTTTTTGAGAGGAAAAGAACAAAACTTAATTCATTATTCCATAAAAATCTTTTTGTTTAACAACATAACGGTCAGTAAATGCCAGAATGTTCATTTAAGGGTGAAATCAACACATGTATTTATGTGTGTTTATTGACTGTGTATATAAATTTACTGCCCACCTCTATGTCATTTAAGACTTAAATTACAGTAAAACAGTCAAATTCATCTTTCACAACCGATCCCGAGTACCTGCACACTGTACGCTTATGTCCTGTGGAAGGTTTCCAGTCTTAAACTCATGGATAAACTAATAGATGGCCACAAAATAGCAAGCAAAAAAATAATAATAAAAAAACAACACAGAGGATCTTCTGTGCTCAGCTTTCGGCTGAGATTGATGGATTTTAATGACGCCTGTCTGCAGTTTTGATTTGCCATTAGCCAGACATCATTATTCAGGTCTTCAGAAAAAGCTCAGGTGTTGAAAAATAATATTTGCAGGAAGGTTTTGGGTCTGGATGGTAAGTGTTGCTCCACACACCGTGTCTTTATACCTGCACATCATTCTCCTACCTTGCTGCCCGGCATCTGTTCAAACAGCTGTAATCAGAGCTTTCGGTAAGCACGGGCAATTCCCACCGAGAAATTTCCAGCACTTACACAAACATGTTCTTAACTTCTGCTGTTATGATTGGCCGTCATATTCCAGCCCGTCGGACACAGGTACGCGAGCGGCGCGGACGCACACACGCGTGTGCGCTGGAGTTTACGCTGTCTGTGACGCACAAGCTCTGTACGTTTATACACACATCAGCGTACTGTCATGTTAACACTTAAACTCGCACAAAAGCAGCTTTCACGAGGGCCAGGCCTCGAGACGGCCCCTGCTGAAGCCCTCAAGGCTCGAAAACCAAAACGATTTTCATTGTGTTTTATAAGAAACATTTTTGGCAACAGTCTGGTAAAATTAGTCCTCAGCTTCAGTGACTAAACTAATCTTCGAAGCAAATACATAAATCTACAC
>JAZGTK010010670.1:2059-16230 GCA_036877625.1 Ambastaia sidthimunki | reverse complement strand
TTAATATATTTCTGGGGAGGGTGTGTATCACTGAAAGACTCATCTGATTTGATTTGCTGAAGATTGAACACTCTGCTTGACTCACACAAATTAACCAAACTAATCACATATACATATCATGTTTAGCAAAGATAAATAAACCCCTTCCTCATATATAGACAAATACATATATTAATGTTGATCATTGTGGGAATATCCACGCTCACCCAGGTTGGTCATTGCTAATTTGGTCAAGGAAGTGTTTGTACTTATACTAGTTACAAAACCTGGTAGAAACACCAGCATGCCAATATCCCACGCTGCTGACCAGAAGCACTCTTTTCAAAAGCTCTCTGTTAATCTGAAGACATCAGAAACAATAGTCTACTGTATTGTTTGTGTTTATACAAAGTATTTATAGTCACCTTTACATGTCCTTGTGGTGATAGATGTCACTAGTAAAGTTTATATGCTGTTAGAAAACAGAGTATAGAAGAGATTAGGATTATATAGTTATTAGGATGGGGACTAAGTTCACATAGAAGTAAAAACATCAGGCTGAAGATACAGAACGTAACTATGTAATCGGTTGACATACAGAGGCAGAGGCAAAACATGATCTCACTCATTAGCATACAGGAGGAACACAAGACACATGTTGGTGCTTCACGTTCACACAAACACAGACATTGTAATGTGAAGGAATGTTCAGTATGATGGGGAGACAGTGAGGGCAGAACAGCAGCTGAATACATGCGTGTGAGAAAGAGTAGGTGAAGAGTAATGCACAGTATAATGTGACTGTTTTATAATGGGTGATTGTCTGCTGATAACAGGTCACCAATGTATACATTCCTCTGACAGTCCATGTGCTTATATCAGATCTGCATTTTTATAATATTCTCAGACAGAGGTGGTTCCCACAATTCTTTGCGATTCAGTTCCATGCATACAGACACAGAAACGCCTATATAAGACATAGGCTACACTAACGCACCATAAACACGCCTTATAAATTGAAACATAGACCTCTAGTGGTCACTTACAATAACTTCAACAACGTGGATTTCCAGATTTGAAGTATTACACTAACAAATAAAAAATTATGAATACACCCAACAATAATTGGCCTTAGATATTTAAATGCATTTCATGTTAATCTAAAGCGTACATGCATAAAACACAAAGACCTGCTGTTGGCAATATAACACTTTCCATTTACAATATTTTTGTTCGTTTTAAGTTAATATTGCATTTGTTTACAAAGGTATATACATCCAATGTATAAAAGGTTAAAAAAATCGCTTTCTGCAATAACATTGCAGGGGGCTGTCATCAGCTACTGGTGGTAAAATAAGATGCCAGCAGATCGTGTCTTCTTCATAATACATTTGCTAGGTTTAATGAAAAAAGATTTCCCGTTGTGTAAATGCAAATATTCTGTGTTACGATACAGGTGCATAAAATCTCGCACATGCGCTTTGTAGTCAGTGCGGTTCGCTGCGAAAGCTCGTGTGGCCACCGAGCCGCGCGCGAGCGACTGCAGCACCGACTGTCGTGCGCGTGCCCACCAGAATCAAAGCAGCGAGGCGTCACAACAAAGCTGGTAAGCAATGCACAGGTACATACGATTTAACACAGGGATCAGGAGACATACCCAATAAAAATGGCGTATAAAGTGACATTTGCTGTCTGTGTAATTTTATATTCAGCATTGGCACCAAGACTATTATGTATGCTTTGGTATTTATGCAAGCAATTGCGCTCTAAAATCACAGCAATACGTACTAACGGTATCCAGCGTTACTCAGCAAATGCATGTTGAAAAGCGTTAATATAAAGCGTCTCACTGACCGTGACCTTCTTGTCTGCGCCCAGCAAGCGGTGCCAAACGGGGTTTGTCTTGTTTATAGGGCTGTCAGACGCCCGCAACATGTGTACCCCGATCACATAATGATATTATGTGCACCTGTTTCGGATCAATCCCGCTTTAAACAAATAAATCTATTTGCTAATATGGGTGATTGGGGTTGTATTGTTAATTGCATCGTTGTTTGCGCAGATGCATTAATATAAAGAGGCCTGTGCGATATTAAAACACCCACTGTACCGTTAATCGATTGCCCGCATAGTTACAGCGTGAATGCGGCAGTTATGCTTGCATTACGTTATTTCTTTAGTATCGCAGGCGGTATCTTATGGCACAGATTAATTGGTTCGTGTCTGGTTCTGGTGCCATGGTGCTGATCGTTTGTCTGTTTAATGCATTAAGACGTCCTGTGACCCAGAGACGTGCCTGAAATATGAGAATGTATAGTATTAGATTAGGTCATCTGACCACACAGTTTTACGGGTAGACGAGCGCTATACAGACATGAACCTTAGTAGGGCACTTTCCATATGTTTATCTTCAGCCACATATCTGAACATTATTGTGAACATTATTATTATTATTATTATTATTGTAACAGTGAACGAGTGGTGTTGTTATATAGGGAGTAACACCATCAGTTTAACCAATTAGAAATGAGCTACCATATGTAGCCTAAATGTTTTTAAAGTAAAAGGGTATAATTTTAGTCTGGATTACTAATTCTTTTGTATTATTTTAATGGATGTTAAAGGCCAAAGTCTGATGTTAATGGGGTTTGATTGGGCCTTGGCTATTGTGTTTTATTAGTCTGGATTATGTTTTCAGCTTTTATAAACACTAGGTTGTTTTTTTCTTTGTATGATATTTTCATAGTTTTATATTTGCTACAGTTTAACTTAATTGTTGTGTTGCCTAATGTAAACGGCACACAAATATTATGCTTCAGAATGCCTTTGGTTAACATCAGTAAATTGCCTGTAGCTTTTAAAGGGGCATACATTTAATTTTGGACCTAATACACATGTTGCATAATTGGGGAAATCGATATTAAAGGTTTTAAACAGTAGCCTACACTTGTGTTACAGGATACTGTGTGCAAATTTAACATGGCAAGAAATATAACATAAAACATATCAAGTCACAGTGTATCTAAAATGGAACAAAGTGGCTTAGCAATCTTAATGCTTGACATTACAACACACCCACAGCTGTGTAAGTTACAGTTCTAAACTACTTTATTAGAGACACATAGCATACACATTAAACTCCATAGTCTCCCTTATAAAATGTAATGTTTTGCTATTTTGATCTTTGTATGTTTTTCAAAAGTCTATCTGAGTAAAATTCACTGTCTAAGTGCAATTATTCTAATTAAATCTTATAAAGAACTGACCACGTGTTATAAAAAAATGCAAATTATCTTTTGGTCAGCAAATGTGTATGTGGTTGTTTGGAGTCGTTTAAAATGTTTGAGGAGAGTTTGAGTTGCACAAACTCAGTGTAAAACTGGCCACCTGTCCAGGGGATTTTACCCTGCCTCAGCCTGAGATGACCCCACCCAGTAGTTATAGATCATTATAGTTATAGCAGTATTGAGAATTAATGGATGTTACAAACTCTAAAAAATAAACTATATAACTGCAAAAGAGATGTCTCTATAATATTGTCAAATTAGATTTTAGAAATTGTCACAATGTGTTACTATAATCACATCTTTTTTTAGCCAACAGGGGGCCTCACCTAAACACACAGGAAGAAACATCAGAGAGGACAGTTTTACAGAGATGTGGAGATCAGATGATAGTGAGTTAAAACTTTTTACCCATTTATTATAATTATTTGCAAGATTGCACAGGGTGTGTGTGTGTGTGTGTGTCCAAAGTATATGCTTTTTACAGTATGTTATTTTTATACCCTTATTATATTTAAACATTGAATGTAAGTATTTAGTGTGTCACAGGCATGTTCATGTGTTGTAGTTATGGAGGAGGAGAGACCTAGTATGTCATCAGTGGATATTCTTCAGCAACCTGAGGTTCAACATACCCACTCTGATGAAACAGCATTTTGCAGCATTATGGAGCAAGAGGATGAGACGATGGACTGCAAAGACAACCTGTCTGTCGTAAATCAAAACGTAGCCAATCAAAGTCAAGCAAGCGGGACTGAGCATGCTGCAATTATAAAACAGAACAATGACATGTCTTTAAATGACTCTAAAGATGACCTTGACCCTGATGTTAATCTCCAGGGTTCTTGTGAATTGTCCTGTCCTCGCTGTGAGAAACGTTTTACGAGTAGCCAAGGCCTTGAACGTCACATTCAATCGCATACTCTAGCAACCTGCCACACACCGCAGTTTAAATGCAGTCGGTGCAGAAGGACCTTCAGTACACTGTTTAGTCGTCGAAAGCATGAAAAAAGACATGAAAAACAAAACAGAAAGCAGGATCATCGCACAAGCGTTAACTGCACTGTCAGTCAGAACGTGCCAGGCTGGGGTGAACCTCTGAACACTGTGCGTTTGTCTAAAGGAAACAAGGTATTAAAGAACCCAGAGTCAGTCAAATACAATGCAGCTGATGGTAAACAGAAGGGTGCCTCAAATAAAAACTATGATGCCAAAGCCACAAACATCTGCAAGTACTGCAAAAAAGCATTCAGGTCTCATACCAGCCTAAGGAGACATCAGCGCAGGATCCATGAGCACCAACTTCTTTCTAGAGGAGTTTGTAAGAACGTCACAGTTACACAAGAATGTGAGGGACAGCAGCTTGTTGAACCAGCACAAGACTCTCAGAGTACTAGCCAGCTACAGGGTATGGAGAACATCAATCAGGAAAGGAAGTACATGGTTGACATCTCTAGTAACATTTCAGAGAATCTCAGCTTCTACATAGATGGGAAAATTGTCTCAACAAGCGCTGTGAGCAACTGTGAGGTGATTGAGATGAATTCTGAAGGTTCTGCTGTGATTGGGCTAAATGCTGTTATCGTTAGTCCAGCTCAGATTACACAGGCTCTTAAATTAGAGGCCAGTACTTGCAATTTGACCTCTGACCTGCCCGGACAATCCTCCAACAAACGTAGAACTTCTACCCCACCTTTACTCCCACAAATAAAAACAGATATGGAATCTGAATCTATCTTAGCAACGTCATCATCTCTGTCTTCTTTGTCACTGTCTTCTACTTCAGCAGCTGCACTGGTAACTGCTCATTTGCCCCAGTCCATTGAGACTGTTGCCTTTAACGGGGAAAAAACTGTCTATTTGTCTCCCAAACTGAAGCAGCTCCTTCAGAACCAGGATGGCAGTAAACCGGCATTTGCACTAATTGCTGAAGGCCAGAACCTGGGCCCTCCCTTATCTCTAACTGTTTTGCCTGCAACAACTAAATTTAAAAGACGAACAACATCCCCTCCCAGCTCTCCACAGCAAAGCATTGATTTAAGTGTAGAAGGTGTCATGCCAGATTCTGATTCTGTTGAAACCACATATTCAGAGTTGGAGAGCCATGGTACATTTCCTGGCTTGAACTTCTCAAGCAGTGATGAAATTGGACATTTGAACCCAACCACAAACTCTGATGGAGTTCACATGCAACAACAGGTTTTGCCATTGGACTGTTCTGTTTCAAGAACTGTTGGAAACTCCTGTACTGGTGGAAACTCCTGTAATCAGCAACCACTGGACCTGTCCAACTCTGTTAGTAAGAAAGACAACAATAATGCCTTAGCAGAGTCCATTCTGGACTTAAGTATTAGTGGAAAGATTTTAAATTGTGATTCAGCAGGAGCTTACCTCGCTCAGCCTGCTTTGAGAAAGAGTAAACCTAACTCCATTATTCTTCAGAAGGTTCTTATGAATGAGTGTGGTGATGCAGACATTCCATCTGTTGATGTGTCAGCTGCTCCTAGCCTCCTCAGTACTCCTGACATAACAAACTTAGCAGTTATGGCACTGCCTGATTCAGGTCCACCAAATTCTGAAAAGCTTCTGTTTGAGCTTACTGTTCCTCCTGCATTGCTTCATTCAACCCCTTCTTTACTTACTCCTGTCAGTATCCCTACAGCTGCTTCAAACCCTCTATCTCAAGGCTCATCTACTTCACCTCCATCTTTCTTATCTTTCCTATCTGCCCCCACAGTGGAGCCTAATCAGGACTGCCAGCCTCTTCAGTCGACTCTCTTGGTATCTGACACTGTGTTACCCACAAGCACTGTAGAAGACTGCAATGATAATCCTGTACAACTTTCACAGGGTGATTTGAAAGTGACAATCCCTGACTGGGTGACCTCTGCTACTGGAAGTGGAGCTCACACCCTTATACCTGCAGCCACCTCACTTAGTTTACAAGGCCCTCGTTGCATCTCAGATCCCACTTTATGTGAACTAGCCCAAAGGACATTGGTTGTAGACTCTGTAATTGCCTCAAGTGCACAGATATTTTCTCCCAGTATACCTGTTAACCAATCAAACATCACATCCTTGGCTTTCCCACCAAACACTGTTGTTATTGAATACACTGTTGCTCTGCAGTCTACTGCAGAGATGGAAAACATTCTTCCACCTCTTCAAGCTAATTCTGTTCAATTTACCTCAGACAAAATACCTGTAGATACAACAGTACAGCAGGAACCTTACGTCCCATCTGAGCCACAGCCTCCCACCACCCCTGAAACTTTAGCTCCAATTCCAGCCACACAATTATCACCTGCAGAGCAGTCATCAGGGTCTACAGATGGTGTGCCAACCTCTTTTGCTTCCATCAGTCCTGTGAAAGAAGAAAGCAAAGAAGAGGGAAAAGAAAACTCAGTCTGCACTGCTGGTCCTAAAGTCCAGACCTCTGATTACTTGAAACAGGACAACAAAGTAGAAGATGAATCATCTCCCTTGCATCCTTTTTGCAAAAACTTTATGTGCAATGTTTGTGACCAACCCTTCCAGTCTATGAAACATCTCAGTCAGCATGTAGGTGAACACTCCAAGGACTGGCCATATAAATGTGAATTTTGTGTGCAGTTGTTTGAAAGTGACACAGGTTTGCTAGAGCATCGCTCCAGTTATCATGGCATTGGTAAAATATATGTCTGCAAAACATGTTCTAAAGAATTTGCTTTCTTCTGCAACTTGGAACAGCATCAGCGAGATCTCCATCCTGGTCAAGAGTGCTCACACACTGAAGTTGTACATGGCAAATTAAGACCTGAAAATCATAACAATCCCAAAACTGACATTCATCCAGATCTTCCTATCACAGATGATAAACAAGAATCTGACAACCCAACCTTAAAAGCAGAGGAGGACAACATGAACTTGAACTCTACTGAAGAGTTGTATACCACAATAAAAATCATGGCTTCTGGAGGGGTCAAACCAAAAGGCCCAGATGTACGTCTTGGTATTAACCAACATTACCCAAGTTTTAAACCCCCTCCATTTCCATACCACAATCGTACACCAACTGGGACAGCAGCTGCTTCAGCTACAAACTTTACCACCCACAACATCCCTCAGACCTTCAGCACGGCCATTCGATGCACAAAGTGTGGTAAGAGCTTTGACAACATGCCTGAACTGCACAAGCACATATTAGCCTGTGCTAATGCTAGTGACAGAAAACGCTACACTCCTAAGAAGAACCCTGTACCATTGAAGCAATTTGCAAAAGCGCAACATGGGGTCTTATCACCTGCAAAGATTGTTAATAGTAGGCAGAATCTTTCACAGAAATTTGGACAACCAAAAAAGCTAACCTTTCATGAATCACCAGTTAAGATAAAAATGAGTTTCCTGAAGAAAAAATCTCAGCTGGTGCAAAAGGGCAAACATGCTGTAGGCAGAAAGTCCTTTGCTCAGGATGACCTGGGAGTTTATGCATGTCCTCACTGTAGCAGGGAGTTCACCTATAAAGCCAGCTTAAGAAAACATGTAGCTTTTAGCTGCCCCATGAGGCCTGCCTGTAGAAAATCTAAGAAAAGAAACCTGTGCATCGTTTCAGCCCAGGAGAACAACGGGGGCCTTCGCAGGCAAGTGGCTCATATGAGTGTAAAACCGCATGGCTCAAACCATGGGCCAAAAACAATAACAAAGGGTCAAATCAACAAGCCAAACACAGCAGTTGATACCACTCAGGATATCAGGCTCAAAAGATCTACCATTCTGTCAACATCTGTTGTTCAATCAAGTAAAAAATGCAAGCCTGTTTTAAAGGGCAGCTTTATGACACACCTGGCCTCAAAGCAGATAGTCCTCTCTTCTGTTGCTCAGGTTAACTCTCAGGAACCTGGTGTTCAGGTACATGTTTTAGGGAGAAATATGGAGCAGAGAGTGGGAGATGTGAAGATACAGCCCAGAAGAGAGGACCGCTTGTCTCTGAGGTTAAGGGAGAGAGTAGGACCGGTGACCCGCAGTGTACAGCAGGCAACCACCACAACAGCTGTTCCTAAACAGCCTGACAGTCACATCATCATGCGTCCTGTTGTTCTACAAGTCAGGAAATGAGACGTGTCAAATTGCTATTGATGTCAACTGTGTGTTGTCTTAAATGCCTCCTTAGTGCATCTTTCTTCTGTAAATAAGATCCATGCATAGTCAATTGACTGGAGATATTGGACTGTTTAAATGAAAGGCTAAAATAACAATATCCTTTTTCTGATCTGTTTAAATGTGTCACCACCTCAAATACAGCAGGCTTTAGCATCTACATTCAAACATTATGAAATGCCTTTACTATTTGCAGAACAATAACACGATCAACAGACCAGCTAGTCATTTGTAAATACTTTTGCTGTCTGGAACGTTTTATTGTGCTGATGTAGTGTGTGCTAACTTCTGTATCTGGATATCAATTGTTTAACAGAATTGACTTCCTACCCCTGCTCTAACACACCTACTTTAGTTTTCAACTGACCGTGAAGACATGGATGAGCAGGTTTTGGTGTGTTAGATTAGACACTGAACTAAACTCTGTTTGAAGTTAGATCTCCGTTAATGTGTGGTTAATACATTAACCCTGAAATGTCATGTTAAATTAAAAAGTTGGATTTTTAATTGCTGGAGGGGTCTGTTGCACTTTATGCTGTCAATCAGGGCTGTTCATTTCTCCCGGTGAGAAGCTGTACTGTGGAAAACATCTTCAATTTTAGTCACAGCTGAACCAGAAACAGGGTTTTAAGGATTCCCATTTACATTTGGAGCAGGGCTGAAAATTACAATTAGCAAGATGGTAAAAAGAGCTGAAAGTCTGCTGTATATCATATACATCTGTATCTGATGCACTGCAACATAATCATTTCATTTATAGTGATTATTTATTATTGTAAGTATTCAATGTTTAGGGGAAAACATTTGCTTCATCTGAGCACAGTTATCACTGTGATGTAACTGGCTTCTGTTTATGTAGATTGTGTTAGTTGTGTTTTATTTGTTGTATATGTGCAGGTTGACTTCATGCATGCCAGAAATTTAATGTATGAATGATAGTGTGAATGTTTAAATTCTGTAATATAGCATAAATACAGCAAGAGATGGAAGAAAAGACACAGAATATACAGTACTTGAAAACATCTGTGTTCAAATGGCAAAAGGTATGTGTATTCTGTTAACAAATAATAATTCTGTTGTGTCTGAAGTATTTCCCTGTTTCTGTCTTTTTTCTTTAGTATCTGAGAATTGACATAGAAATATTTGGTTAGTGGTCAAATTACATTTAATTGGTCTTTTTAGTCATTAATAGGTTGACTTTTAAAAGGAAAGCTGATACGTTTTTCATCAAAAAAGATATTTACTTGTCAAATGACAAGACACTTTTACCCACCAGATCTGGAATTTAAATGCTGTAGTTACATACATAATCAAAATTATGTAAAGTCAAATGAGGCCAAACTAAAATTACCTGGGAAATTGGACCCCACAGCTCAAATTATAAAAAATGATTATAAACTTGAGTTGAGAATGAGGGTAAGGTAAGGAGGTTGTGTTGAACACTAATAATTCGTTTACTTGCTCAATAACTGTTTTTATTTTTAAAAAGTTACGAAAAAACGAAAAAGTTACAGATTGCAACTTTAAAGCATTTTATTATTTCAACTATTTGTTTCAACTTGTTATAACTTCTGTTTTTACAAGCGTTAACCAGCAGATGCCCTCAGTGTGCGATGTTTCAATGGCCTTGACAGAGTGAAGAATTTTAGAAAGCAATTTACCGATGGATTCAGAAAGATTTGTTTCACACATCACTAACTATTGAACAGATAATATAAACACTGAAATGTTTACACAATATGATTAGTTGTTATGACTGAAAACGTTAGACTACCAAAATACATTAGCAGAAAAAAAATCCAAACCTGTTTCAAACAGACAGAAAGAAAAAGTTTTGCTTTTTATTCATTTAAATGTCTTCTGTAAAAATAAATTAAAAAGTTAATTAATGGGCTTTCATGTTTTAGACTTAGGCAGGGTTTACAAAAAAAGCTTTTAAAGGATTTTCTGTGTTTAGTAGAATGTGAAATGTGTCTGTGGCCGGAAAAATGCTGCTAAAATAAGGAGGATTTTTGAGGAGCTGGAACATCTACAAGGTTAAGTTGCAGCTGTATAGTTTTTCAAACTGTATGAATGATTGAATAAATTGCTCTGTTCAAAAGTTTAGATACTTGTCATTCACTTTGTAACTGCATGACTTCACAAAAAACGAGTCAAGCTAAAGCAGGTGAACATCTGAACAGCTCATAAATTTAATTAATCATGTGTTTGCAACACATTCATTTTTATATCCAACCAATTAAGTAAAACTGCAGGCTCAGTAACTTCTAAACTAACTTTTATATCCATCACCATTTAAAATATAAAATAAAACTTTTTATACTCATAACTGAATATATTGATTCAATAGTGATTGTGACAAATAAATGTTAAATTATTACATATTTATAATGCATTTATATACGCATATAAAAATGCATTTTATCGTATTGTATATGTTTATTCAAATCATCACAACTCTGTAAACAAGTATTGAACCTTCAATTTAATTTTAATGCACGCTTTTTGCAGTTTGCATATTTGAAACAGTTGTTATTACAATTATTGTGTACAGTGGGGTTTTATTATGTCAGACTCTCATTACTGAGGCATGTGATTCGATCATAACTGAATATAAATGTGCAAGGTATGTATGTGATCTGTAGTGACGTGTTGTCATAAATTGGTGCTGATGCAAGACTAACAATATCCACTGGGTGGCAGCGTTAACCCACTACGAGCTCACACCGGGAAAATTTACATCAAATCCACGTCGCACACAGCACTGGAGTACTTTTAATTGTTTGAAATGATGGTATTGCTTTGGCTAAACCTAATCTTTAATTTGTCCACCACATAAAAATATTTCATTAAAAGAAGGAAATGCACTTGTATACGTATTAATCAAGCTGTGCATGGTATATTGTATAGACAAAGAAATATCCAGTATCACGCCATGGAGGTACCGCCCACTAAACGTTTAGGAAAAGCTGATTGGCAAAGGAAATTCGCGCTGGGGGTTGATGGACGTCTTGAGTTAACACTGGCGCGGTGCCACGAGGCTGAAATGAGAATTTAGAGCTTTTAATGTCCATGTCGAGTTATTCCTATGAACTGTACAGATAATATTTCACAGCTTTACTTTAACTTAAAAGCACCCCTCATTTCCACACAGGTTTAATGTGTTTGTATCTATATAAATATAAATTTAGTTAAGAAGCATCACACGCACAATAAACCAGTTTGTCTGTTAAACGCACACAATGTAATGTCACTGTATCTTATCATCTCTCGCCTTACGCCCTCCCTCTATTTCTCCGGGTGTAAATAAAGCCAAAGTGGGTCATTTGTCCTTGTGTGTTCTGCGAAATGTAACAGCTTTGGTGCATTCACAGGATGCGTCAGTGCCATTTATTTTATCAAATGGATTAAAGAAAACACCACGTTTTAAAAGGTTTATTTAGGGCAGGTTATACATATCCCACATCTGCCCTTTCAAGATCACAGTCGTCAGTGGTTTGTTGTTATGAGGTTGCCACGACGCTAGAAACAGTCAGTTGAGCTACACAAAAGGATGCGCTTGGGAGGCTCTCATCCCCGCCTCTCCAGTGCGCATACACTCGCATAGCCTCACTTTAAGGGAATGGGGGGATTCTTCACTGAACCATATTTTTCGCCCGCTTCAACACGTAGCGCGAGGGAGACAGAGGCGTTGATATCCAAACTAAACCAAACCAAACCTCCCCTCGCCCGGTCTGAACCGGTTCGGGAGCGGTGCGCGTACTCGGAGCCTCCCTCCCCTTCTGCCTTGCTGCAATTCCTGCCACGCGCTCACAAGCACAAAAAAATCCTCGCCGAGCACGCGCTGCACGTCACCTCCCCCTTCTCTATCTGCCTCGTTCCCCGCATTTACCCATTGGCTCCCGCGGACCTCTCGAGCCTCCTCTTGTTCTTTTCTCTGATTGGCTCCGGGAGCGGCCGCGATGAGGACCCCGGCCTGCGATTGGTCGAGACGAGTTCGAGCCCTTCTCTCCGATTGGGCCGCGCGGCCCGTGCATGAGCGCGAGGGAAAGAGTTGTAAACGCGAAGCGCGTGCTGGAAAAAGCCG
Source organism: Ambastaia sidthimunki (assembly GCA_036877625.1). Lineage (NCBI taxonomy): Eukaryota > Metazoa > Chordata > Actinopteri > Cypriniformes > Botiidae > Ambastaia > Ambastaia sidthimunki. Next base: position 3,744 of record JAZGTK010010670.1, on the reverse strand, counting down.
AGGCGTAGGAGTGAGTGTAGCGCGAGCGCCGGAGATCAGTAGGGGCATCACTCGTCACAACATTCAGCTTCTCATCCGCCCTCATTTTTGTCGCGGTTTTTCGTTTTATCGTTAAAGTCTGAATTGTGGTGAGAGGTAAAATTCGAGATCATTCGCAAGGCTTTATCTCCCGTATTGGGGGCAGTTACTGTTGCCCCTCGGTGGGGGATCTCGTTATCATATTTCGGTTATTTGGGAGGCAAAAGCGCAGCCTCTCACCGCGTGTTGGTTAAAATTTATTTTAGGTGTCTTTAGTCGGATTTCTGTCAGAACTTGGATCTGGTTAAGTTCAATTTTTAAAAAACGGTGTAAAACCGGCGCATCTCTTTGTGTGGCTTCAGTTTAGTGTCCCTGTCGCAGCTGACCTAAGTTCCGCACTCCAAGCTCCACAACATGTGCTCCCGTGTGTGGTTTGTCACAGACCGGCGGATCAGCCAGGAATACCCGCAGGTTCAGATCCTGCGAGCCCTGAAGGAGCGCTGCGTCGAGGACGATGTTGAATTCCGTTACCTTCTAATGGACGAGATCGTTCTGACCATCACCGACGGACAGCTGGGTAAATACCGATATGCATACGGCACACATATAACTACATTTATTTCTTCCACCAGCACCGAAAATGTTTCCTAACCTGAGTAATGGACTAAATAATTGTTTGGTGCGGATAGTTGCATTGAGCGGATGTGCATCGCCGTGTGACTGTATGTGTGTGTTTTGTGTGGATGTGCGTGTGGGTGACCGCCTAACCCAGTTTCAGCCATTCAGCCACCACAATGAGAAGCCGTTTAAAATCGTCGTACTCTTAATAAAAACAGATAGAATATACGTTTTATGTATAGAAACGTTTGTTTGTTGCAGCATGTGCGCGCGAATTGGCGAACAGTCACGAGTGTGCGGCGCGAGCGCGTCCATTATCAACAAGCCTATGGAGGGCAGATGGCGCGACAGTCACAAAGAGCGATTATTCGGGTGTTTATAAAAACGCCCGCGATTATTTAAAAGACATTTAGTAGCCTTGGAACAGTTTTAGACTTGAATAGTCTAGACTGTGAGATTTAATCGAAATAAAATAAATATTCGATTACCGTGACGCATTCGAACGAGACTCTACATACAAAGAGCTTTAATGTAGCAATCAATCAACCACGTGTAAATCTCTTCTAAAAATGCTATTTAAAACGCTTTTGATCACCCAGAAGGCTTATTTTAACTGGCGTACGTAAATACTGATGTGATTGCATCATAATCCAATCATGTATTGTCTAATGGCATTGATGTATATGCCCTGTGATGCTTGGCGTTTTTTAGCAAGTCATTTGAATACATCCCTTTAGCCATGAATTTCTGCACCTTTTTACCAGCCTAGTTTTCATAGCTGTCTATTTAACTATTTAAAAATGAAAGGCTGTTGGGCAGGTGTTTACCTAAGGTAGTCACTCTTAGTGTGCCAGTTTGGAAAATGCAACGTTTGATTGACAAATCTGTAAAGCCATCATGCAGCAGCTACAAACTATTTACTATTTGGTTATAATCTGTCAAAGTTAAGAGTTGTTAAGTGTTTCATGAGTAAAGCACATTGACACTCATACTGCTGTTGTGTTTTGGAGTGGGTGGGGCTGCTTTGGATGTTGCCTTGGGGTGACAGC
>JAZGTK010010669.1:0-16232 GCA_036877625.1 Ambastaia sidthimunki | reverse complement strand
AACCTAGAGTTCCAGTAGACAGATATATTTCTAGCTAGATAGAATTATAGATAGACAGACAGGAAGGATGGCATGTTATTTCAAAACAACTATAAGCTTATTGCATTTGAATAAAGGCTGAGCTCTGATATTTAACTCTTGGCTGCAATGTAATTCTCAGGGACTGCTTCCCGTAATTGCTTACACAGAATGTTTCTGTGTCTCTACTTTGCAAAAGAATTTAAGTCAAGCAGGAACCACTACAGCCTGCAACCTGTATGTAAAGATATTTTTTAGATGCAAGAGATGTTCTGCTGTGCCATAAACGAATGCGTGTTTTTTCTAAAAGCAAGTTGGTTTATAGACATGCATGCTTGAACCTGCATATGTTTCAGATTATCAGATGGTAGGATCAATATCCCAGCTCTTAGCTCGCAGTCCTCAGCATTCCCTGCCTGTGCAGAGTGAGCTGTGATGTGTCATATCTCTCCTACCCACAACTGCGGTAAATTATTGATAACTTCCTTCTTTTTCCGAGCTGTTCCGTCAGTCAAAGCGCAGTGGACTCGCAGCGACTCCGCATTGCGCGTGAGATAGCGAGAGTCATGCCAAAAGAAAATTATGTGTCATTGTTTACACACGGCCACCTCAATATCTCACCCGCCATATTCTGTTTGATATTCCACTGATCATGTTGCTTGCTGTACCGAGTTTTATTAAGTGTTCTGAATCCCATTTACACTCTGACAAAGCCCTCACATTACTGTGCCGTCGCAATATCATGCAGTATTTAAAGACTGCATGAGCACACCAAGTAACGCTAACCATGAATTCACACAATAAATAGGAAACACATCATTAAGCCATTGTGAAGTACAGCTGTGAGAAGCTGCCATAAATAAAATCGTATAAGTCCAAATGGATTCTTGATGTGGTGTCAAGATGCTGTTGTGCTTGAGTATCACTAGTGCACACAATTAGCTCATTTTCTGCAGTATTACTTGTTTAAATCATTTATGTTCATTTGGTGATATTTCAATGTAACTGATTTTCAATTCAAACAATTCAGACCTACAGTATCGGGCCCTATTTCTGAGCGTGTAATATCTTAGGCGGAATAACATTATATACTTTCTAAATAACATGTTAACATGTTAAAAAAGCAAAGCTATCACCCCTAATGTTCAGGTACACTTACATTGCATTAGTCAAGTTATTTATGGGCATTTAGTTTCTCAGTCAAAATCGTAAGTTCCTTTAAAATACACTGAGAACAAATAGGTTTTAAAACTTTGAAAAGAAGAACAGAATGATTGCTTTATTTTTTATGATTCATTTAAATTAGGTTCATTGGGGAACAGAAAGAACTTTGCAAAGATTTCTTACATTAACTTTACATTAACATTCAACATTAGCTTTTAACAGTAACTTGCATAAAAATGTATCATTTATCCCAAAACTGTTAAAAAATAAATAAAATAAAAATCTATTTTTTTCCCTCTATAATCCTTCCATTCAGTCCATTCAGCTTTTTCTTGTGAACAGAGATGAACAGAGAATAAACTTGATTTGATGATGTTTAGGGTTGAGAGTGCGGTTGACTCACAGCTGTATGTAGTGTCACACAAGGACGGAATGTTTGCATGTATACAGGTTCAGTGACACTTCATGCTGTGAATTTTAATGAGCACTATGGACACTATGAGCAAGAAGGATGAAAGTAAAAATGTCCTTTTATTATTTTTAAAGGTACATTTTTTTATCAGTTTCTCATTATTGAAAGAGATATAGTGTACAATGCTGTTGTATTGATGTGTCGACAACTTTAGCTTTTGTCTTTTAAAGGCCTGTAAAGTGACAAAGCTAGTTGCATAAATATTTATAAACAAATTGCATAAGATGTGTCTAAATGGCACAGAGTCATGTCTGATATATGGGCAGTATTGACTCTGGTCCAAATATGGACCTGGTCCACTAACTGACGACTGCTGTGTGCTGAATTCACAGCAGAGTTTTAAGCAGACACTGCTGTGATGTATCAAACAGTGCAGGGATTCCATCAAAATCAATCAAAAGGCCATATTAAAATGATTGACAGGCCAGATTTTATCTGTAGGCTGCCAGTGGAAAATCCCTGGTATAGACACTGTTTACTAAGTACCTTAGTCAGTGGCCTACTGGTTAAAGAATGGGGGACTGTTTGTTTATATTCCCAAACCAGATTTTAACCACTAGACCAAACGTGAAATCTGCATGAATCCAAAAGTACACATAGAAAGGGAGGCACTGTAGCACTCTCTTTCACACACACATGCACAACCCTACAATGTCTGTCTTGCATTTTTATATATTAGCCCCTAGCGTATGAAAAGCATCTATTCCTGTGTCTCAATAGAGCGGTAAAATGAGACACAAGGAAACACGGGAGAAAGGCATGAGAAATGAGAAACTCTGACTAAAACGGGGGCGACGTTCAGAAAGGAAGCTTCAGATGTATGAGAGAGAGACTGATGTGAGTGGGCCCGTGTAATATCTTTAAAGTGGCAGGTGGAGGCCATTCTTCATTTGTCTTCCTGAGAAATGCTCTGTCAGGGCAGCCAAAAGGAATTGGAAATGAATGTCACTTCCCTTCCCTTTCACAGACGCCTGTGTTATGACATTCTGTCATACCCTATTTTATTATTATTATTATTATTTAGGATTTAGACCGCTCCAGTTTACTGAAAGTAGCTGACCGCTGAGAAGGGGCATTCCCTTGCTTAGCAACTAAGTGAAAGAGAGAGAGAAAAAATAAGAAGATGAAAAATAGACACACAAATAAAGAGTGAAGTGGAGTAATATTGCCAAGCTGCTCCCTGATTGGTGCTTGAGGGAGGCTGAAAATATTGTAGGAGGTGCTTGTGTGAGAGTGAATAAAAAGTAAAGAGCAGATATTACACTTCATTCCTCTAGACTTCATCTTGACACATCACGAACGTGTGATGTTTATCTTCTCTGCATAAATTCGCGTTTCTTCTCACCTTTTGGTGTATTGTCTAAAAACAGGTGTTTAAAATGCTTGTTTAAAGCTCCCTGCTAAGCATGGGATTACGGCTTCTTGAAGAGGCAGGCAGTTTGACACCATTACAGATTAAAGGCACGCGTCGTATTCCTCTCTCTCCCCGGGGGCCACAACTGTCATGCGGTGCTGTTGGAGATGTCTGTGTTTACAATACAGGGACAAGAGCGATGCTCGGTGACGGTGTTGCCATCACGCGCGCTTTACAGCCAAATAAATCTCTGACGTGCGGCCCGGGGTGGCTCCTCCAAACCTATTATCCAAAGTAGCTCCAGATCATCGCAGTCTGTGCCGTTGTGTGATTGATTCTCTAACCAGAAGCTGATTATAATGAAGCCCTCCCACAGAGAGCCATTAAACGAATGAAGAAAAGCACCTATGATGAGAATCAATGAAAGTATGCTGAACATAATGCAGTATGATGATGCTAGATGACACTTTTCTTTCTTTCAGCCCAGATCAGATGGTCTATTCATCACTGGGGTTTAAAGGTAATAAGTAATGGATCCGTGCTTCACAGCCCGCTCGTGTGTTTCCGGTCTGTCTCTGGGGTTGCGTGGGCCGGACCTGAGGTATGCGTCGTCCCCATGGTGCTTAAAGGGTCTTTCTTGAACTGTGCTTATGAAATGTGGCACTGGTTTGCAGAAGGGTCAGCGTGCCTGGGACTTGTACTGTTGTCAACAGCGTTTGGCTGTGGAGAACATTGTGGCCCTGCTGCCAGGATTACCCGAATTAGACACAGCAGAAACGCCTGCACACAGTCCGAAAGCCATTATCAGCATGGCATTACAATGTCTCAGGGTTATCATATCTTCTGCTCACTTCTATCAACTGTTTGCAGGTAGCTTTCCATTGTTGATTCATTAGGAGCGGTCGTGGTGGTCAGATGGATGCTGATGGCTGCAGTTCTGTCACAGGCTGTTGTTTACGGGCCGTCTCCGTCTGCTCGGAGTGGGGAATTGGGAAGAATGAGCTGGGTAGAGCAGGTGAGATGCGCCCCTGCGGTTTTGGCATTTTGTCTATGTTTATCGTGTTCCCACGCTGTTCCTCCTCATTGCCTCTCTGTAAGGCTCTCCCTGGTGGCCTTGTCACTCTAATTAGGTGACAGACGGCAGCAAACAATATCCCTCATTACTGCTGACATGGACGATGCACATTGCCACACACAATTGTTTTTCTTCTCATATACACAAACTTAGAAGCACACACACATACAGAGACGAGGCTAAAACAAAGATACACACAGTGACAACCGCACGGTCAATCAATCCCACATAATGTCTTTCTCTTTCTCATCCTCAAACAATCATTCTAGAAGCTGAGCCCATCCTTAGCCAGGGTTAAGCAGATGTTGGAAAAGCTGCCCATTATTTTGGTTTGCACCTCCAAATAAATGTGAACTTAATGCTAGTGTTACCGCTGTCACTGTGGTGATTGGCAGTATCGTGGGACCTGTTGTGTTTAAAGCATTTCAGGAAGCTAGTTTTGAATATTAAAGAAATAGTGTATCCAAAAATTAAAAAAGTTTATTATTTACTGATCCAAACCCATATGATTTTCTTTCTTTCACAGACCATTACAAATACAATAAAAAAGTGATATCATTTTTATTTTTGTGCTGTCAAAATTATGACAGCATTTTCATGTTTTGGTTGAACTCATGGTTGAATTTATAATAATTTCTTCATGGAATGGGACTTCAGCAATATTTGTTACATTTCATTCATAAATGATTCTAACAATTATGTATTTATTTATAAATTAAATTCTATAAATTCTTTAATTAACGGTCCCTCTTGTTACAGTAACATGCAGATCTACACACGTGATTAGCCGTCATACTCTTGTCTGTTGTTTGGTATAATGTGCTGAGGCAAATCTTCAGTCTGTGATGGACAAATCTCTAAACATTAATGATCACTATTCTCTGCTTCTGTGCAATTTACTATTAACCTTGTGACAGAGGAGGATCTGTTTGTGAAATGTGACATAATTATAATCTATGAAAACTGCCTTTTTCTGCTCTTACTGCCAAGACAGCCAGAGGCATCCAAGCTCTCCAGCACAGGTTAAAGATCATCTGGTGATGATGGCCATTTAGGATTTTTGATGGTTCCTGTTTTATTCTGTGACAGGTTGTGCAGTGTCAAGGCCATTTGTTTTGGTGCTTTTACACACGACATACAGTAATTTTTCAGTTTATTAAAGAAAATTGGCAATCGCCGCAGAACACCTGGGTTTCCAAGTCCTGTCTAGATTTGAAGAGATGAAAAAAACATTCAGCATTCACAAAATCCTCAGGAGAGAAATGCATTGAAAATATATTATCATACATTTCACACCATCCACATCAAGGGAGGCATCTCAGTTTTGACTCGTAATGATTGGCAATATGTCAATTATTTTAATAAGACAATATGTCAATCATTTTTCAAAGTGTATTACACACTCTATATGGAACTGACCGAAGAGTATTTTCATTAACTCATATATAATATTTGTATATGATATACATTATTTTTAAATCTTTAAATTCATTTGAAGGTAAAGTGTGATATTTCTACCAGGGGCGTGCAATATATATTGTGTGCGATAATACCTTAATTGTTCTTTTAACGATATGTGAAATCATATTATCAATATGTCACTATATTTCAAAAACAGCATTCAGTGTCCATAAATTCACAGTGTGCTGTAGTCAAGTACTGCACACACATTTAAAGTCTGATAGAGTATATTAAATTGAGATGTGTAAAAATGTTAATATTTAAATGAAGCCGATCTCTATCTCTCTTTTGTGTTTGTCGTCTGTGTCAGATGCATGGCTCATGCAGCACACAGTAACAAGTAAAGAGATGTTACTCAAGCAGTTATTTAGTGTTTTCTTGTTGAATACAGTTTAAAAAAAAAATCCTAATAATAATAAGCCTTGTGGTGAATTTGACATTAGTTTGTGTTTGGTGAATCATATGACAGTGTCATATTTTTGTTTTTGCTTGTATGCCTCGCAGTTTATCGTACAGCTGAGCAGTGTTTTGTGTTGGTTTTACTAGTTTTTAAATAATAATACATTCCTTTCACTCCTTATCCTTTAATGTATTGTTTCTATAAATAATATCAACAATTTTCTTTAATCAACAAATTTCTTTTTAACAAATTATAAGAGGAAGATAGTACAATATAAGACTACTACAAACACATTGTGAAAGGATGTCAAATATCATCTGATTATTGTTATCTGCAAATTCCAGAAAATATCGAGATATCATTATTTGTCAATATCACACATCCCTACACATTATCACAATTTCTACACATTATTGCCATCAAACATGTATTCAGGACACTTCCTGTCAATGGTCAAAAAGTCAGTGGGTTGCCTAATCATTACATTTTGAGATCAAGAGCAGATTCTTTGATTTTACGGCTCACATAATGACGATTATGTGATTATGTCGATTATGCCACATTCATGTTGTACAGCTTTAATAGACAGCCGAGAGGCTGGAATAGCAGAGAGCGAGAGCAATAAAATACTTCAATTGAATATAAGAACACTTCACCTTTTCTCTGGTGAATTTATACGTCTGAGGGAGAACAGGAATCACACCTTCGACTTATGCTGTGTTGCTTGTCCTTGCTTATTTCCCTTCCTTTATTCTGTTAGTGAAAAGAAAAGTTGCAGAGAAGGTTTAGACAGGAAGAATTTAAAGCCTACAAAATCACCCGCTAAAATAGTTCTATTATAAATGAAGTTCAGGGGCAGTTTGCTCCACTGACTGCATGTTTTGTTGGCTGTTGATTGTCATGTTTATAGGGCCAAACTGGAAGAACTCTGCTTTAAGGTAATTATATCAGTGCCTGTGAGTTATCTCGTGATAAATTATCTTAAGTACACAGTAGAATTCATTTCTCACATTTAAAAAAGGCCTTTACAAATTGCCAGACTGCTTGTGTTAGCGCCCAAACCCTCTGGGGCAAATTACTGTAACACTTAAACTTGCATGTGGTTCTAGATTTAGTGTCCAGGCTTCCCTCAAAACAAACAAAAAATCCAGTTCATGCTCTGTCCATGCTCTGAATTAGCATTGCACCGTACATTGTCGTTCCTTGCAGCACAAAGTAGGCTTGTTATCGATACCTGGAGGCAGAAATTGCTTTTAAAAAGATTGTCCTATTGGTCATGGGAACAGTAATTAATTAATAATTAGTAAATAATGCTGATCAATTATGGAGGGGAGTTTTATAGGAGGGCATATTTACAGACACAGTTTTTAAGAGTCCATTCAGTTGTCTGGAGCGATGCTGAAGAGTACCAATAAAATATCCCAAATTGTGGTACTGCATCCTAACACTCATAACCGACCTGCAAGATTGGGAATTGAGCTGTGCAAATTGAATTTTGAATAAATGTTGCTTTCTGTGGGCACAGTTCATTCTTTGTGAAGTTCCCCTTATTCTGAATTTATTTATATATTTATTTTAACCTGCCAGCTTGTTTTTCTCAGTTATTAAAAATACAATTCCAGATTATACTTGACAGTACGATTACACACACTATAAAAAACTAGTAAATGGCATACAGCATTTTCCGCCTTCCTCCCAGTCATTCTCCAAAGCTCCTCATTCAATTGCCAGACCCCGCAAAACTAAATCTCAAAACTCTTAGCCAGCAGCATTTTGAATAAACTTACTCCTGTTAGTCAAAACAAGGACTTATGGTCAGAGAATATAATCTCTTTGATCTTTTCTTCTCTCATAATATTCTTTCTCAGCAGTATCATGTAAATCACTGAGTGTAATGCTTTTCTGATTGAGTGAACATGCTCAAGCAGATGGGAGGATGCTCTCGTGTGTGTGTGTGTTTGTGTGTGTGTGTGTGTGTGTGTGTTTGTGTGTGTGAGTGTGTGTGTGTTCACGTGAGAGTGCTTGTTCTCCAGACGGCTGCTCTGGTGGCATATGGGCCCTCAGGCCGTGTGTGTGACCTTAATGGCTGTAGCATATGTCATCAGTAATCTGATTTGGAGATTTGGGAGGGAGAAATGGAAAGAAAAGCGAAGAGAAAGAGAGGATGAAATGGGAGCTATTACTCTGGATCCTTCTCTCAAGAGACTTCCAGATGTAATATTCAGATCTAGGTCACGCTGAAGTATAAAGTTCTTGCCATTTCATGTAGTAAACATGATGTGAGGGTATGCAGAGGGCTTGTTGTGTTGATATCAATCTTGGTTTACAACTAATGAAAACCATCTTTCGTTCTACTTAGATCATGATTATGGATACACCATGTGTGTAATCATGTAGATCTGAGGTAATCGCATATAATTGTGTCTTACTGAAAACTGGAAGTGTTATTGTAAACTCTAATCTATTTAGTCTACAATGTTGTAATATATTCTGAATTGTGTACTTTTATGTAGTTCTCATCGAAAACTAGAACACAATGTCTACAAGCAGTTAAAAATGAATGTATACCATGTGTTACATCACGAGCTCTCTTTCCATCTCTTAGGGATTACATTCTCTTATGCGCAAACAGTTAATCTAAAGCAATCCCGCACATTAGATAGCATTCACCACCCCTCTCCCTTCAGCTGGCGTTCAGCCACTGTACATAATGGTGTCCTGGGGATTAAGTACACCAGCATTAAGCCATTTCTTTCTTTAAGACCCTGAGACTGAAAAACGGCAAGTAAAAACGCATATGCACGTTTAATCCAACATGACGAAAAATACAGAATAAACAGCTAATATGGAACAACCTGGAATGCCAAATGCTGTGTGCGTTATCTGTTGAAAACAGAACAGGGAACAGAACAAAAGTGGCTTGAGGGAAACAGATGTGGCTTAGCTATGTGAGAGTTAAGCTGAAAAACACAACTTTTATAGAAGCACAACAAAGCAAATGTTCCGACCTCTGATTGGTGTCTGCGTGCCTGACAGCTTTTTGAATCATTACAGTCGGTGAGGTCATCCAAAGACAGACACCTCAATACGGGACTGCTGCCCTGTTCTGGCACAGAAGTGCACCTGAGGCAGCCGGCGATGGAGTCGGTCTTCCAAGGCCAGCTGCAAACAATCAACAGCTGACTTTACTTCACTCCAGGCAATTTCCATTTGGGTATTGTAGTCTTAACAACTTGACCTCTGTAGTCCCAGAATGGAAAAGAAGTAAATGCATCTTATTAGTTGATGTGGATCGCTGGTTTTCAATCCTGTTTTTCAGGGTGCCCCTAACAGAATGCGTTTGTTCCTATCCCGGCCTTTCCTGCCTTGCTCAATTAATCAGGTGCTGACTGAAGACTGGAGATTGAACCAATTGATTCAGTTGTGTTAGTTTAACGTTGAAACGATCTGTCAGGTTGCGCTTTCAATTTAAAAACCACAGGTTTAGAGTCAGTACGTCTTTCACCTACAAGTGAAGTGCATGTAAGTCCATGTAAGAGCATTACATGTTATCAAAATTGCCCCTTTGTTAATACATGTCCCTGGTGTACTTGTGAATGATGTCTATTTGCGGTAAGAAAAAAAAGTTTATCATAATGTTTAATCAAATGTATTCATTTGGATGTTTTACATTTCTTATGCCACAAAAGCTATTGAAATATGTTAATCAATAGCCTAATAGCTATTCCCAAACCAATCAACTACAGATGAATAAAATAAAATCAAGTCCTATTTTATAATTTTCTTTTGTCATCCTGTTTAGTTCAAAAATATGCCAAATTATTGAAGTAAATGGGTTGTGCAGTTCACGCAGGCTTTAAAATAGATATTTCTTGCTGACACTCTTCATTGTACATGCGGCTAAGCCTATATGTGTCTTGACAGCGCACAGCACACGAGTTGGCAACCCACTGCAAATTTCAAAGAAACTTTAATCATTTTTTAGCAGCTCTCATTTGATTAATTTAAATCTCTGAAAAGTTTGTTTATATTACGCCTGCCATTTCTCTGAATTGTAACGTTTGTTATAAAACAGACTGTTTGGGTCAGGCAGAGATGCATCTCGAACATCCTCATTTTCGCTTCTTTCTCTCAGTTTAGCCTTTGTCTGTCCGTCTAACTCCGTCTGGCTCTTTTGCTTCAACTTTCTGTCTTCGCATGTCTTGGACTCAAATACATATTGACAGCCTACAAATTGCTTCAGGACTAGACAGCGAGGTACTTTACCAAAAATCCCTTTTTAAAACAACTATTGAAATTACAGCTATGTGCAAATGGATGACAGCACACAGCAGTCTTCCCACATTAAGACTTTGTGGGAAAAAAAGGCAAAGCAAGTTTATCCCCAGGACAAGCGGGATTAAGTATGTGTGAGGGGGGTCTTATTGTCATAATTGGCTTATTTCCATGCAATTAGCTGTTTTATTACTTGAATAGGTTGGTGGGCAAAACACAATGTCTGCTCAGGATTTTGCCAGCTTTGTTTGGAATTGAGTATTGTTGGTTTTAAATGACAGCTTACTACTGATATGATTTTATTGAAATTAAAGATTCATCTGTTGCTCATGTTTGACAGCATAGCATAATAATATTGTCACCAGTAATAGATAATGTCATATTTGGGGGGAAAAATCAACCTGACAGCCTGATCAACCTTAATTTTTTCCCCAGCATGCAAACAATTAATTAACTAACTTTAAGCCAGCATCCAAAGAAAATATAGATACAATATATATATTTTTTTTCCTGATTAAGCAGGCAAGTTAAAGCCCCTTTTATATATTCTTCTGTACACAGGTGCATTTTCAAGATTTCTGTTATAGGGACCACAGCATTCTAAAACTGTCACCCGTACTCAACCAGCTGAGGTACATTTAAAGCCCCCATCCCTCACTAAAACAAACTGAGAATGGGGTCAGAATAAAAGGTGCTGTTATCTGAGCATATGTATTAATACATTTTCAGTTCAGAACAGTTCAGAGTATGCTTAATATGTGTCCTCAGTAGTTTAGAGATTATATGTCTCTGACACTGCTGTGCTCCACTTTGTCTTTTATCTTTATGACATTCCAGTTACTGGAACTGATAGGAAGATCAAATTAGCCATTGAAAATCATTTTGAAGTAGCTCCATCAAATATGAGATTAAAGAAAAACAATGAAGTGTTTTTTTTCCCTCTCTCTGATACTGCACACAGCTATGAGTCATTTATAGGAAAATGGACACTGGAGCCAGCAGAGATACTCCATGCAAGATCACACAAGCTTGGACTGAATGGACAGAATAATGTGCAGGGGAAAGAGGTGGAGAGATAAGAGTTGGGGATGGATGGGCAAAATGCCATGAACATTAGAATAAATGGGAATTTCTCATTTCCTGTGATAAACTGGATTTAATTTGTCTGAGCTGTACACATTGCCAAGCCATTAATTTTTGTTTCTCTTTTTTACAAAGTTGGTTTAAACTCAATATTTAGCTTTACTTCTGAGGTGTTCTGAGACTTGATATCTCTCAGTATCAAAACCTAGCCAAGCAATTGTGCATGTGAATTACAATATGAATTATGGATGAGAATTATGAAAACCACAAAGATAAATGCTAAAATACAATATCATTTTATTATACATATATCATGTAACTTATATTAAAATTATTTCTTTAAATTTTACTTTTTTAATTTATTCTTTCTATTTTTGGATCTGGAGATTTTGTGTTCTTATAGATTTGTTCTATAACTGTTTCTCTCTAGGAGCAATAACAAAGTCCTTGATGTCTTTGTGTGCATTTTGTGTTTCTTGTCTTCCAATTTTGACCCTTCCAGCATGACACTCAAAAATACAAAAGCAGCATTTTTCTTTCACTTTAGCAGACTATGAAAAAAAAAGCCAAGCACATGTGTCTTACGAAAACTGTGAATCAACACAAGCACAGTATTGCCCTTCCCCACTGATTCGGGAATCTGTCTTGGTCACAGTTTATACTCATTACTCCTGACAACCCTGACATGGCTCCAGGACATATTAAATCCTGACATCTCACTGTATTCTTAATGACACAGTTTATTTATTTATTTACTTTTCTTGCCTGTCTGGTGGGTAAAAGATGAGAATTTTTACAATGGTTGAACATACACAAGTTCCCTTGGGGCATCAGAGGCTAGTTCTTGAGGTGGACTAGCACAAAGATGAAAACATAAACTCTTTCCTATTATTGAAGAACACAATGGGGTCATTCTAGTTTACCTCAGGGCCCTGTATTGGGTTAGTTTTTGTGGGTTGGATGAAAACACTTATGGGACTCCAATCCACAAAACAGCCTTCTTATTCGTTATTGAATTGCAGTGCTGTGGTTCAGACAGGTAGTAGAGAGAGAAAGAGAATTTTGTTTAAGGCTTTTACATGCCTTGTTCAGTTCCTGAATGAATATCTAATTTGTCCTGCCAAATACAACAAATTGGAATGGCCACCAAAAAATGGAATCTCAGGTTAATAGTGTCAAAATCTACTCAAATGAGTTGGTTTTCTCAACCAACTACAAATATCATATCTAGCTTTTACATCAATCATCCAGCTACCCACATACTGCTGTCTGAATTACTGTGGACTGTACACTGCAGATTTGACCCTGCTATCTGTAGCTATGAGCTGAAAAATGCTCCTTATAAAGTTATATTTTGTTTCTTGATTATGCAAATCCCCACAGACTTCTTAAAGCCTACAGAGCCAAATATTACAGAATAATCAGTCATAACTAGCTCTTAGAACTAATCCTGCCCACTGTTTGTGCAACTGCCACTAACAATTAGCATGATGGTCGAGAAAGAGGCCTTGGGGTTCTAGAAAAAAATATACATCCTTTGGGTGTCTAGACTTACAATGCAGCAATACTTTCCTCCTTCATCAGTTTGTTCTTTGATTAAGTTTTGTTATTAAAGTTCTTCCTTTGTAGCAATTCCTAAAGCATATGATATGGTAGGGACACGTTAAGAGACCGCCTCTATTTCATATAACATATCTTTATTTTAAATGCACTACCAGTCAAACGTTTAGACCCACTTGACTTCCTCAGTGTTTTTCATGATCTTAAAAAACTTTCTGATTTACAAAACCAAAGTTTTCATTTATTTTCTGGGTTTAATAGATGAGTTAGTTGGATTAGATAGTGAAAAAAGCAGCTAACAAGTGCCCAGAATGCATGGGAAGTTATTTAACACTGTTTAAAAACCATTCCAGGTGTATACCACCTCAAGTTAGTTGTTACAATGTCACATGTCAAGACGTGCAAAATAGTGCAAAATAGCTACTTTAAAAAACTAAAACAGTTTTGATTTGTTAAACACTTTTTAATCATTTCCAAATTTGTGTTGTGTCGTTGTTTCCATAAAGTTGTAATAGTAAAGAATTCTTGTCTAGAATAATCTTGATTTGTAGCATATCTACCTTTCAGGAAAAAGGAGATTAAATTCAAGCTACTAAGATCCTTTCTGTTCTGAATGTTCCTATTCCATTGTCCTTTAAAAAAATCAGCTGTGTCCTAGAAGCCATCAACCATCATTATCTGCCTTCATCATATCCAAGCCCTCTGCCCCTGATTTGCTTTTAAGAGATACAGATCAAAGCCATAATATTGCAATCCCTGCATATTCATATCTGCCTTGGGGCAGCTCCCTGAAGACCCGGACTTGAACCCTTTCAGTTGTACTGTAGGTTTGGTTCTTGAACATTTTTTCAATTATAAGCATCAGGACTCTCAAAAAGAAGCAAAGAGGGGGCAGAATTTACTGCATTCATCACTGTTGCATACTTTCTTTGAGATGAGATCTCTAAAACCTTCTTAGAGAGCGAATGGTCCCATTTACTATCGTCCCTGGATATCTGTTATCATACAGCAATGCAGCCCAGGATGAATGGCTCTGAATGGCTATTTGACATTGTGTACAGACACTGGCCTAAAGAGAAATCTGTACCATACACATTAGATGCGTAAAGCCACTCCTGAACAATATTAACATAATCTGTATTACTAGTGGAAATTACATATATTGTGTAGAAGAACATGAATAATTTCTTTTTCCCGTATGGCTGTACAAGAAAGCAATAAAATAAATGTTGAAAAAAATAGCAGTAGCTCAATTAGCAACCAGAAATTATCAAGTCATTAAAGGGTTTTTCTGGTGGTTTGTTTTTCAGGTTTTGAGCTGAAATTAGCACATGCTGCTAACAGTCAATTAGTCACTCACGCAGTGTCTCGCACCCATGGTAAGTCAGATGGAGGTAGATTGAGGGGGTCAAAGAGCAACCTGGTGTCCATTTCTGGCTCTTCATCAAACACTTAGCGTGGCCAGAGCAGTTTGACACCTACCAGCTGCTGTGTCATCTCTTCCTCTCCCCCCTCTCTCTCTCTTTCTCTCTCTCTCTCTTGCTTTCTAATGCAGCCTCATTCATGGAGATAGAGGGCTCCACTCAGATTATGGTTACTTTGGCAAACCTTCATCTATCCATAGCTGTTTAATCTTTTCCATAAGTGAATTTACTGTAGCAGCTGCCTGTCCTGCACCTCTTTGATCACTAGCGGGCACGGTGTGTCTCTGTCCTTTCACCTGATCACAGCTGTCTCTGCTGAATGTGTTCTGCAGGACCACTGGCAAGCTTGGTCCTCAAAGCATGTGGAGCATACAGGACTTAATTTCAAAGTCACATGACTTGGTGATATTCCATTTTGGAAAATGGAATACATTGTTCCAATGTCAAGCTTTTCTAATTCGGCCCCAAACCTTGGGTGCAATCTTCCACAAAGTTTGAGCCTCAAACCAAGTTGTTGAAGACCGTTTCCTAAAAGTAATATATCCACTTTTCAGCCTTTCGAAGCCCTGGCTCAAAAGGGACTGACTGTAAGTGGAAAGCTATCATTTGAGGATAGTCTGTTCGAAGTATTACCTCTATCTGTTAAAGGCACTTTTTATGTCTCCCCAAAGCCTTTTCCCTTTTTCTCTTTGCTGACCGTTGTGTCCAAACTAATCAGGCTACCTGTCGACAGCGTGGCCAGTCTCAGTCTGTTCATTTGGCAGATCCAGAGACTCTTCTGTCAGCCAAGTGACAGAAAAAACACTCCAAGCACTCGTTCTTGCTGACATATGGCTCCTTTGCCCATCACAGAGACAAAGCACCATCTTTGGTTTTCCATCAACAAGAATGGCAGTCATTCCATCTTTAGTAAAAAAATTTACAGCATTTTTATTACCGTATTTGACTATTTTAAAATATTTTAATGTCTGTTTACATTTTTAAATTAAAGAAATTATATAAAAAAATCAAATTAATATATTATTTCTATTTTATTGTAATTGTATTTTTATTTCATTTGTTGTATGTATTATTAAGTAACAAAGAAAACATCTGACTCTGAACAGTTAAAATGGCTTTAAATATCTGTCCACTGTGGTGAGCAGCATGCGTCGGAGGATTAATATTTATTTATATGTAGTTTTTATTTTCACAGGTGTGAACAATATTGAAATGAGGAAAAACATCATGGTGGAGAGACACCTGCATTGGCATCCAGTGCGCTGCTAATTATTATTAGTTTTTAACATTGAAATAAATAAAGCAGAAAGCAGCCATTCTGTCTCCCATCTGATTTTCCAGACATCACAGTTGCTAAAAGGCCACAGCATTACACACATGGAGCTCAGCGATCAGTCAGTGTCTGAGATCAAAAACAGCTCCCACATTTGTTCATCTCCATATAAAGGTCAGTTGATGATTCATGGGAGGTCTCTGATGAGAGGGACGGCTGTCTTGCCAATGGGGGGCACATACTCCTGTGTAATAATTCCCCCCCGTACAATTTTAAATTGATTCAGGGGAAGGAAATTAATTTAAATAACTTAGTTGTGACCATACTATAATGATAAATGAACCAAACCAGTTAAAGGAACAGTTCATTGACTAATGAAAATTCTGTCATAAGTTGTTTATAGCAGAATGCCACACAAAGTTATCACTAAATTCTCATATGTGGAATATAAGTTGTATTTGCTAATGCTTTGTTGTTCTTTTCAGAAATTTAAAGCCTTGTCTACTTTCGTTGTGTAATAAGACAACAGTGTAAATATTCTTAAAAAACTTCTCCTTTTTGTGTTGCACAGAAGAAAGTTATAAGGGTTTGGAAAGGTATAAGGTTGCCACATTGTGTGAAATGTCACTGCTTTCTCTAATTGCGGATCATAGGTATCTTATACATCACTGCC
>JAZGTK010010668.1:0-16233 GCA_036877625.1 Ambastaia sidthimunki | reverse complement strand
AGCAGTTGTTTTCAGCTCTACACTATTGACGAGCAGATAAATGTCACACTGATACTGTATGTGCACTATAGGGAAGACGCATTGGCTTAGAACAGACTGCCAATAGTAACCTTTGTTGTCCTCTTCTATGGCTCTTGCTGGCTGCCTAAAGCACAGAACAATTAAGCTTGGACTGTCGGGCTGAACAGGCTCAGAGTGTGTGTGTGTGTGTGCATGTGTACCTACTTAGCAGTCCTTCGGGAACAAATTTGTCCCCAGAAGTTTGCCAAATCTGACAAATTTTTCCTTTGGGAACATTTAGGATGTCCTCATTTGTGAAAACACTGTGTAAATCAAGTAAATAAAGTTGTTTGTTTTTATTCTCAAAGTTTTCTGTTAGGGTGGGGGTAAGGGTTGTTGTAGAGCAATGAAAATTAGCTATATCTAAAAACAATAGAGCTCCTCATACAGATGGCTAAGTGAACATTTGTGTGTGTGCATTTATAAGCATGTGCCAATATGCAGCCTATGTGTGTGTCTAACAAAATAACACTTGTAAGCCATCACATCACAGTCCAGCATATGTTAGGTAAATGAGAGAAAGGCAATTAGATTGTTTGTATAATCTCTTTAAGACTTTTGGTTAATCTGAGTTGTCTGGCTGGGCTTCCTCTCGCTGAGCAGTGAAGGGGTTTTTGGGGGGCTCACGTCTCTGGAAAATGGATTTACACATGATCCAATGACAAAAAGCTCATGCAAGCTGTCTTATGTTCCTTCTTTAGAAGATTAATCTCCAAATGTGTCTTAATGGACCGGTCTTTAACTGAGTTTCTGAAGCGGGGCTTTGTGACTGCGAAGACAGAGATCGAGAGAGTGAAAGAGACAAAGCTGTTAAGGGACACATGTTGTAGAGAAGGATTATTTGTCAACAGATATAGCAGAGAGAGACACAGAAAGCGTACATGAGGGGGAAGAAATCAGGAGAAGTTTAAGAGACATTGTTCATTTCGGTGAAGGAAGCACAGAAACTACATGCCATGATGCAAGAAGAAAGAAAAGAGTGAAGGATCAGAAAATAGAATCTCATCCGTGGCCTCTTTCAGCCCTGCGTTTGGAGATTTGTGGGAGTTTAGATCTTTGACCCCTCACGCATACGTTGAGCCCAAGGGCTCATATGACTGATGCACTGTCCTGACCACGAGATGAATGCTTTCAGGGGGAAAGAAGAACAGGGCTATCTTCTCAAAAGGGGAGAGAGGGAAAATCTGTGGAATTGCCTCTCCTTTGTACATGTCACTTCTGTACAACTCAGAAACACACAGAGGGAGAGAGAGAGATAGAGAGAGAGAAAGCTGGAGGATTACAATGGCCCATAATTCTTTGTTTCATTCTTGGTATGATTTTCAGAGAGAATTGCGTGTTTCCTGCTGGAATAAAGTCTTGTGTGTGAAGAATTCTCTCTCTCAGTTTTAATTTTTAAAGCGAGACAAACATTTCATACAGAATTTACAAAGAACTACGCAAATAAAGTTAGCAAAACAAAAACAGTGCAGAGGAAATTTTAAAAATGCAACTGGCAAAAAACATAAAAGGGGTGATATTAAGGAATTAAAAACTTGCAGGTAATTAAAAAATAAAAATAATTAGTAAATTAATACTGATCTATGTGTTCTTGTTGCTCAGCTGGTAGAGCATTGCATTAGCAGCAAAGGTTGTGGGTTCGATTAACAGGGAACACACATACTGATAAATTGTATAACTTGCATGCACTGTAAGTCGCATTGGATAAGTGTAAATGCATAAATGTAAACAGTAAAATTATAAAGAAGAGCAAGAGCAGTATTGTAATGCTGTCGTCTCTCTCTCTCTCTCTCTCTCTCTCTCTCTGCATATTTTTGTATTATCACTCTGCTACTCAGCTATGAACTCTGAACTGCTATATATCTTTTTCTGCAGTCTGCTGCATGTCTCACTATTTCTCACTCTGTCTCAGGGTGTTAAAAGAGGTAGAAAAGAGAATCCAGAGGGTGTAGAAATTGCAGTGTGGGCCTATAGGAGGGTTTCTTCCTATGGTTAAAAAAATGCTAGTAAAGTCATATAATACATGCAGACGGGCACACACAATGACACAATGCAGTACAATAGTGTGACAAATACATAGATCCAAAGCAGAAAGAGACAGAGGTGAGACAGACCCAAAGATGTTAAATGCATTGGACCAACGTAACTAACTTACACAAAGCAATTCCACTAAACCTGGGCAGAGCAGACACAAATAAAATAACCTTAACAAATGTGGCCTGGTGAGTGTCTACACGGCTAATTCACTTATGGGGAACGTCATGAAAAACAGATTCGACTTAATTAAGGCTGTTTCCTGCAGCGGAGAGCACAATATTCTATTACAGTGTGAGCTGATTAAAGTTAATATGGCAGCCGATCTGTATTTCCCTACACAAACACACCACACAAACACAAGGCCTTTAGGGTAAACTCAGACTGAAAGTGAGCTTAAACTTTAGTTTTTTGACCTTGTTGTTTTATAATTAACTTTTTGTGCTTGGTTTCATGGCAACTAGATTAGTCCTCGATTTAAATGGATGGAGATTAATGTCCTTCCCAGCACATTCCTAAAATTGAAGTCACACTGATTTACTGTTTTTCGACACCCAAGACAAGCCTGAATGCAAAATATGTAGCGCAAGCTATAAGTAACCAGTTTAACACAGAACATATTAAGTCTGTCTCCCTTTTAATATTTATTATGCAAAATGGATACTATAATTATGATGTATATTATGTAACATAAGTGTTGTGTGTAAGTGTTGAAGCAGAGACATAGAATGACCCAGCTAGCAGGGAACATTCTCAGAACATTGACAAATGTTTTCCCCAAAACACTGAAAAACACAAAAGCAGTAGCTATAGCATCTAGCACACATATGACAAAACTTAGCATTAAACAACACATGACCTCCGTGCAATTTATCTAAAATTTATTTAGAAATACATAAAACCATGTGATCAAACGTAACAGTTATAAAACTTTATTACCTCATCCACGATCATGTTTTCTACATCATCAAACTGGGCCTTTGTTATAGTTTTGGAAAATGCATCATCTAGCAGCAAAAATTACATATTGTGCCTTTAAACCAATTACTGTCAATAGACCAGGGAAGCCATTTTAAATTTAAAATTAAAACCATTATTGTATGTGCCGAGAATTCATCATCATTGTAATAATTATGAAAGTGCTCATTCAAATTTCTATAATATGAAATGAAAAGCATAAACATTGTAACTTGGAGCACAGATGGTTTCTGCTCCCCAAAAATGTGTTTTTGTGAGCACTGGACATTATATGAGCTTCCATTTTTACAGCACGAGTTTAAAGAGGTAATTCCTCAGCCATGTCACTCATAAAGTTATAATGTGAGAAATTCAATCACAATGTATCTCTATTACAAATGATTATCTGTGTCTATGCTAGGGGCGCACGCTTGTTATTCATAAATGATGTGTGGGCGGACTAATAATAGCTAATCATAAAATCCCATGTCACATAAAATCTGGGCAATTTATATACATGAATCCTCTAGAGAGTTCTATAAATAAAGGGCCGTTTCTCTCTTCCTTACTCTTTTTCTCTCCTCCCTCCCTCTGGTTGTCTCTGTCTTACCCTGTCTGACATGCAGGACACAGGAAACAGTTATCATCATTGAGTCTTGAGACCCTTTCTGAACCCTGCCTAATTATCAGTACCAAAACTGATAGCAGCCACCTTGATAATTATTTTCTGCATTTATTCTGATTAGCAATGGCTTGGCATGTGGGCATCTGAGTTTCAGATAAGCCTCACAGAGATACATCAGCTATAATGCATACAGGAAATATTAAATGTTCCCATCTGTGCGATACAAAAGCAATTAAAGTGCCTGTATTAGAAAGAAATAGAGATATCATTGGCTGTGCTCTCTCTCTCTTTCTGTCTCTCTCTGCCCACATACAAGCTTGTATACATATATTATCAATATTCTTAATAATTTGCCAGTCTATTTATTTATCTATCTGTCAATAAAATCACATTAGCACACACCCCCAACCACCGAACTTTAATTTTATATCATAATTCCACAGGCATTCGCCGGCTTATGAGACACTGTTGTTAGTCATTCAGATATATTAATGGGATCTCATACAAGATAAATCTCATACACTCGCTGACACACAACACAATATTCATCAGTCAACTGGAGTCAATTAGGGTTATTCCAGAACCTTAAGTGTACATGTGATGGTCAGGATTTGCCTACATTTGGTCCCCATTTTTAAAACTTTCATAATGTTTTAAAAACGTTTTATTAACAACTTAAAAGCATTAAAAGCTTTCTACTAACATTACTGCAAGAATTTTTTTTTCTGGAAACATTTATTGTTTCCTTGAATAGCATGTGCTTCATGTGAACTTGTTGCCATGTCACCAGAGGACTTAAATGATACCAAGTCCAATTACAGTGAAGCAGCAACAGACTTTAGTCTTGATCTGGGCTGTTCTCTGCATCCGTCTCTTGTTTTGATCTCCATATCTTCATCTTAAAACCCCCATTTGTTCTTCCTTGTGTGTTCTCTCTCTCTCTCTCTCTCTCTCCCTTCTTAGAGTGCCTCTCTCCACCAGTCTCTAGGCAGTCATTCTGTCTATCCATGTGTTTGAAATGGGCTAAATGGATGAGTTTGGGTGCATTCTGCTTCACCAGTGGATGTGAGCGGATGGATAAGTTTTGGCATGAACAGAAGAGACCCGACACAGATACGCATGACAAGTTTGCATGTATGTGTCCGTTTGTGTGCATTTAGATCGTGACTGTCATGTTACTGTATCCTCTAGTGAATAAACGATACTTTTACAGTTTTTTTAAATATGCCAAATAGTTACAGATTCAAACAAAACTGCATGTTGTCTTCCTCATTTCCTTTTTATCTTTACCTCAATTACAGCGTGAAAGGAATAAAATCTAAAGTTATAACCTACCTGTGAAATGTGCTGTGCATAGCCAGAGAACTTCCCATAATGCAATGCATTCATCAACGTCTATTTAACTGTGCCAAAATAATGGTTAAAATTTATCTAGGATCAGCTGGGCCTTGTTTTCCATTGGATCAAGAAACTCCTCCACTTGTCGCCATTCGTCATTTGATAGTGGGGAATAATCCACTGTTGAAACACTCCTAACCTGTGGAAGTTTCATGTGTCAGTAGCTGGAAAATGTGTTATTTGGTGAAGTGGACCGAAGGGAGACCTAGATTGTGTTTCTGTGAGAACAAAGCAGTGATTCAGTTAACTACAGTAAAGCAGTTATTATTGCCTGCTTTAAATTCCCTCATATACTGTTTTCAGCATGCACATGCTAATGGCATTATACAGTACAGGTGAGAAGTAGATTAAGTAAGTGGACAGTCATTACAGAGTGAGAACAGAGAACATTATACAGTAAAAGCGGATGATGGAATTGCAGCCTGTCAGGAGTTTGAAACCACAGCTAGTTTTTCCCAGAAACCTCCATGTAATCCTGTTATCTGTGCTGAAGTCAGGCATTAGCACTTTGTATTTAAAAGTATTTTAATAAATACTTTCATGCAAATCCCAAAATATCCTCAGCCTGTAGCTAAAGTCACACTTTATTTAAATTATAAGCACTTTAATTATGAAAATGTGCAGGTGACTTATTACATATTAAAGATATACATAATACACATATGTTAAGTATGTTAAAGATAGATATTACGGTGTATAAATAACAACTATTTGTGTTTTATCCAAAGTGATTTACAGTGCATTCAATCTATACATTTTATCAGTACAAGCCATCCCTGGGAATTAAACCTGCAACCTTTGGGCTGCTAACGCAGTGCTCTACCAGTTAAGCTACAGGAACATTAGCTGAGCTACACGAACACTGAATGCATCAATATGCAGCCAGAGAAAATACCTGCGTCCACCAGACGGATCTACCAGACAGATCTCTACAGACAGTGATTAGAAATGTGATGGGTACAGATGGGTCATGGCATTTACGTGTTAAATTATCACTCTTCTTTGTTTTTTATCTATAACAGCTTTACACAGTGACCTGAATTTAAAAACATGCAAAACCCACTGCCTTTACACACTGTTTCCTTTGCATGCTCACTGAATCCATTGAGCGAGAGACGACACCATAGCACTGATTTACATAATCACACTGATTATGAAAATTGAAATTTCAGCCTGAAAGAAAGACAAAAGCATTGAATTTGATCACAAATGCATGCATTTATCAATTCTAACAACATGTAGTAGTAAATAAACATTTGCATTGATTTGCAAATGATTCAAATTTTATGCAAGCCTTATAATGCAAAAGCTGTTTAAACGATTGAAGTATTTTTAAATGCTTAAAGGCCCTTGTTCTTCCTTCTTATGAAATCTGTATCTTCTCTCATTGCTTAAGCGAGCAAAGTAATATAAGCTCCTCTGTAGTGAAATTCTTAAAGGCATTATCAATCAGACCATGTACACATTATCTACTGGGAGAAAAGAAGATTACTTTGCTAAAACACCTAATAAACTAAACTCTACCTGTAGCCGGATTGTGAAAAGATTTACACCTCGATCATTTGTAAACGTTCTCAGTTGATTCAAAACTTGTGAAGGAACTTCACTTGAATCAGTTTAGATAAAGTCAATCTACTTCATGACAAATAGATCTCAAGAGAGCGGTAAGGTTAACTCATGCATCTTTTCTGGTTCTCTATAAAGCCACATATCTCCAGCTAAACAAAGCAGAGATTAATGTAACTGAAAACAATTAAATTCATCAATGATATGGCCTTGGATATTCTGCTGAGAGAATCAGCACCAATTTTTTCCATTTATTGTTTAACATAAGCAAGTGTGTGGTTTGTAACTGGCTTTATATGAGGAATAATAACACTAAATCTTTTACCTAGTGTTATTACTGAGAGATAGATCTATTATATAGATATATATATATATGATAGATATATCATATACTGATGGTTGGTATAGATCAATAGGAACATGCTAACACTGGTTCTCAAGTCCCCAGTTCTCTCAATGTGTTGCACATTTTGCAGATCTCTCTAACTTGTGTTTGTATTTTACAGTATAATACATTAAAGACCTAAAGACATTCAATGTTTGAATATTACACGCTAAAATGCTTTCCTTTTCATTTCTATGCTAAACGTACAATTGCTTTCATGTTTTCACACTGAATGGAAGATAAAATTCCATTTATGATAAAAGACAATATTAAATCTAATATGTGGTTTAAAATTTTCACGAGTTTTGCGTGTTTTCAGCATAAATTATTTTGGTAGCATTGCAAGATGGTTTGCACCACAAATTTTTTTGCTCCTGGGCTCAATGTGTTCACGACTTAAATAAAGAACTGTGTGTGTGTATGTGTGTTCTTCATGCCCATGCATGTATATCATTGTGTATGCTTGTGCCATTTAATTACATGGTGAGCCCGGCTTTAGAGCCATGACTGATGGAAAACCATTATATTCCTGTTCATTAGGCCCAACCACGCTCCGCTCTCCTCCCAAAATCTATCACCATTTTCTCTCTCTGTCTCCCTCCCTTTCCCTCACACACATGCACTCACAACCTCTTTTTCTCCTTCTCTCCCTCCCTCCTCTCACACACTCCTGCAAGCCCTGCAGTGCTGATCGTGACTTTTAGTGCTAATCTGTAATGTGGCCCATATATTTAAAATTTCTGCTGAAGCAAGTGTCTTGGCCAATTTATGTAAGGGCGAGAAAAAATGTTTATATGCAAATTAGGGGTGGTGGGGGGGGTTCGGTGTTATATTATTGGCTGAAGGGGAGTGTACAAGGGCGGAGAGAAGTGCAAAGATTAAGATCAAGTAGACGCGTGTGTGCGCGCTGGTTCAATATTTAATTTCCACGTTAGGTTGTACGGTAGGGTGTGCAGCAATGTGAACAATTGTAAGTTGATGGATTGATATGGTCATGTGAGCAAAAGTCGAGCTTGACACTGAATGAATGAGTCTGGAGAACGAGAGAGGCATTTCCACACTTCGGGCATAAATGAATAAGGGAATAAAAGACGGCGCAAAAGATGACCATATGTCTGTGAATTAGTGAGGCAGGACATTAGCTCATACAGATATAATTACACAGGTCAGTGAGGGAAAGA
Source organism: Ambastaia sidthimunki (assembly GCA_036877625.1). Lineage (NCBI taxonomy): Eukaryota > Metazoa > Chordata > Actinopteri > Cypriniformes > Botiidae > Ambastaia > Ambastaia sidthimunki. The sequence goes on along the minus strand of JAZGTK010010668.1, from coordinate 8,027 downwards.
ATTTGCAAGTGCAGGAGTTTTTGAATGAAAGAATAGAGGAGGAAGCGAACGAGTGCGTTAGCAAATAAGTCATGGAACGGGTAAATGAAAAAGGATGATCTTCCAGCAGTGCAAGTCCTAAACGAGTGAGTTTCAAACTTGCCTGCACATCTACAGTACAGTGAGTCAGAATGTTCCTGGACTACACTCAGTGTCCTTGTACATACCCCAGTCTATCTGTTAATCTCCAGAGCGAAAACACAGTTTTGACACGATCAGAACTTTTACCAGATGCTGTGGCCGTGCTGTAGGCATTCTCCTCCGCCCAGAAACACCATGACAGATGGCTGCATTCCCAGCTAGAGCGGACAAGCATCTGCAGACATGCATATAGATAGAATAACTATGTGCTAGGATGAGTCTGCATTGGGTGTGTATGGAGAAGTGTGATAATATGCTGATGGTAAATGTAATTATTTGTCACCTTGGTAAATTAGCTGCATAATTAGAGTGTGTTATGAACAATCTGATGGTTCCTTATGATGATCAATATTTGGCAACAAGCCGATGTGTTTGTAAGGGCAAGATTACTTTTTATGTCTGGTTCATCTAATGCTTACAAAGGACTTTTGTTATTGTAGTATTATGTGGATAATATTTTCAACTTCAGTTAAACCAGTTAATTTAGAACCCTGTTTTTAGGGTACCTAATCAGGTTCCGTTATACCTATTTAATACCTAAGGGAATGTTCTCAGAACAGGCTAACTTTCTCTCAAAGTTTTCTCAAACTTCCCTCAAAGTTATCAAAAACATTTTAGCGGTAACATTAATAGAACATTTTTTTAAATTATCATATATCAAATGTTATTTCTAAATAGTTAGTGGAACATTTAAAAAAATAAATAAATAAACAATGTTCTTATCACCAAGCAATAACGTTAATACAACATCTAAAAAAACCTGGACATATTAAACATTCCTTTTAAACATTTTGTTACTTAAAGGAAATGTTACAAAAATGTTCTTACAACGTAAAATTGTTAGCCAGGTAATACCTATTCATTTATTGTTAGTGTAGAAAATTATTGTGCAGAGAGATCGAATATGGGATTGAGATCATTAGAGACCAGACTTGAACCTGTGTCTTCCAAATGAGCACCAGGGCTCAACATGTCAGGAGCATGTGCATTATCTGCTGTGCCACAGCTCTGATAGGGACTCTCATCAACAACTAATAGACATTCAATGAATGCAAAAGACATTAAAGAATGGAAGCACAAACCTCCCGCAAGTGCTGAATTTATGTTGCCAGAGCAGCTCAACAGAGGGTGAAAATGATGAGTTTTAAAGTTCAGCATGTCTTAAATCCTTTAATTCACTTCACATTACATTTTAGCCAGGAATAATGTCACGGTTCTAATGTTGTGGTAGGCATGCTGGTATAGCTATGAAAATATCAATAAAAGTGTTACCGTTTGTACACACAGAATGCATGTTTGTGTGTATCTGTATAAACAGAGCTGCATGAAAAAACATTTAATTTTATCCCATGAAATCCTAATAAATCAATCTGTCAAGTGGAATTATTATTTTATTAACACTATAATTCATCATTCTATAAAAACGCTGTGTTTAAACAGCAGTCAGATGAAGTCTAACTTCTACACATGCATAAACCTTCATTTTAAAAAAAATGAACTGGCATTTGAGCCCCTCAGGTGTTTAGAATAAGGAAAAAATGAAAAGTATCTCTATTTCAATATTCAGTAAAGAAACACCTTACTGTGTGATATGTTTAAGTCATTATAGATAACAAACACACTGAGTTTTGACTCCCTTTCTTCTCTGTGGTAAAGAAAACAGCAGAACAGACAAACATTTTGTGTACAGTTTTATTGTGCAAAATAGTAAACGGCTGACAATTTACTCAATTGCATTTTGACATTTTCAGACAATTCATGCTGGGTGTATGTGAGCACGGAATAATGTGAGAATACTGTACAGTGGCACAGACTACATTACATACAAATCTTTAACATTGTTTCATACACATCTCTATTTTATTTGGTATTTGCATTCATTCATATTTTTATATATTTCAATAAATCAAATATATTTACTTTAATATATTTGATATATTCAGTTTATATAAGTAATATGTTGTGCGGTTCAATAAACTCTTAATTCAGAAACCAACTACAAACCTTGTATCCCAAATTAGTTTATTAATATACATCTCTGCAATAAACAATTTGCAATAACAATTTGCAATAATACCATGCATTCTGTTTTCCCTGTTGTACGTGGACAATTTCTGTTTTATTTTTCATTATATGTAAAGCTGCTTGGAAGCAATGCAACATTGTAAAACTGGCTGTAATAAAATTGAATTAAAAGTTAGTTCTGCTTTTAACACCCGCTTGACTTCACTCTACAATACAATGACTGACTAACAATCATCCTTTAATCAATACGGAAGAAAAACATCTTAACAGGCAGATTATCCAAATCATTCTCCAGCTACTAGTGTCTGTAGAAACCAGCAACTGACCTGATGTCAAAGCAAGTCTCTCTCCTGTTAGGTGCCATGGCAACCCAAAACCTTTGAGGCTGATAATAGCTGACAGTGTTTCAGTGGTGCCGGCAATCAAGAGGGTCCCTACATACCCAGAGCCAGAGAAAAGCCAGTATAACCAACCCTAAAGCTCTTCATCAAACATCCAGGCAGCGGGCTCTTACGCTGGGCTACTTTAGACTGCACGGTAGGGGGTGTGATTAGTTAAGCTGGTACTTTGAATTGAAGAGAAAGACAGAGATAATTGTTTAATGGATACATTTATTTAGCTATTAGGTTAAAATATCAGGTGTTCTACATCTAAAATAAAGGTTCCTAATACGTTCTTCACAGCAATAGCATGGAAGAGCAATTTTTGGTTCCCCAAAGCATCATTCAGTCAAAGTTTTTTGAAAGAACTATTTTCATAAAGAACTATTTTATAAACTATTTTCATTTAAAGAACTTTCTTATCTTTTCATAGTCTAAAGAACCTTATTGACTAAAAAAAAACTTCTGTGAAACATAAAGCTTCTATATACGTTAAAGGTTCTAAAATGGTTATAAAATTGTGAAGCACCTTTTTTATGTGTCCTGTGATTCCACAGAAAATAGTTTGATCTGCCAATGGCATAATTTGGAATAATACTATATATACACAATTATTTACAGTAATATACAAGATGATACAAAGGATCTCCAGGCAGCCAGGGTGCCGACTGCTGTTTCTTTATGTACGAGCAGAAATCAAGCCAAACTGAGACACAACACATTTATGGCACTGAGCAGGGGGCAGCAGACAACCACAACGAGAACATGATGTAAGTTTGTACGTCCAATCCCTTCGTTCTCACGTGACCCGTGCCGACACAGGTGCCATCGTCAACATGCCAAGACATTGGATAATTGGCAATTGAAAATCAGGCGAGATAAAAACGGGAAAATTCCTGAACACAAAAGAAAAGAGGACAGAGAAATATGCGTAAACCCGCAAAAATCACTGATAATTTGCCTTTTATCAACTTCAATAAGAATTTAATTTCTTTGGCAGCGGTGGCTCATATGAGAATGGCGGTGGAAATGGTGTCGTGGATCTGTGGAGAGTAATTGGCTTTTCACTGTGGAGGCAGAAGTGGGGGGTGGGGGAGAAAGGGGGGCAATAGAGAGCTTGGCTCCTGTACAGCTGTGGCACAGAGCCTGCAATGTGCTTGTGCTGATGACAGGGAGAAATAATTATGAGCGGAAGAGCCAAGAATCAAAATTGTAAATACTGATTTTTGTGTGTGTGTGTGAGAGAGAGAGATAGAGAGTCTAGAAAGAGAGAGAGAGAGAGAAAGAGAATGAAATATGTGTATGCTTCTCAAAAACTCTCTTTTCTGAATTATCACATTATTAGTTTAATCTGTATTCCCTTTAAATTATACAAATATCCCATGTCATTTATATCATTAATGTGTTATATCGTAGTAGACACAGTATACCATAAACATTTAAATTGTTTAAATTAACAGGGTCTATAAAACATGAATGTGTGGATGTTCAGCTCTCTCCCATGAGAAACAGTCACAAATCTTGTTTATACACATCAGGTTCTCAGTAGAACTTTTTTTGAGCTGACAGACAGCAGAGAAAATATGAACTAAGGTGGCAGGGAGAAATATTTTGCCAAAACTTCAGATTATCTTCAGTGTGTATCTGTGAAGTTTATACACATCATTATAGCCTCAAGACATTGACTTTAACAAAATCACATTGTTTTTAAAACACGTCCAAAGCATATTTAAATTTGCACTGTATAAATAAGCTTTGGAGGAACCTGGATTTTTTATAATAATCATTGCCTTGTATGGTCACTTTTATTCAGTATACAAAATATTTATATAGTTATATAAACAGTTTTTATGGCCTGCAGTTTGATTGATTTGAAATTGTCCAAACATGTTAAAACCAAATCTATGCCCTTTTATCAGGATGGATTCCAACAGAATAACTCAGAAGCTGTAGCATCTTCACAGAAGAAGCCTGTGTGATTTGATTCTCCAGTTGCTTGCATGCAGGGAGGTCCAGTTAAATATTTACAATAGCTGAATGTGAGTGTACTAACCAGAGCTTTCTCTCAGTCCCCAGAACTCCTGGCATATGCTACTGTTGGCACTCAACCACAACCACCCAGCACTTCCTTTGTGAGAGTTTTCCTCAACCCCTCTGACCCACAACCTCAAGTGTTCCACAAGCCACATTGAAAAATGTCCTTTCTCCTGGCTGAAATCCCAAAGCAAGCTTTCGCTGTCACAGACATTCGACTGGCAATGCCAGCAACAGAATTCTGTCACTATTAAACACAGGCGCTTTGCTTTTGGGAAGCCTCTTCTTCATTGGTTGTCCCAGCTAACAGGTAGCAAGAATGTTAAGGTAGCAAGAATGTTTCTGCAATGTTTCCATTAAGTAACAAAAAGGTTAAAAATGTTATTATTAAATGTTCTGGGAATGTTCCAAAAGTCCAGTTTTTTAGACGTATTAAAATTTTTTGCGGTTTTTACATTTTTAAAATGTTCCATTAACAACTTAAAAATAACGTGGTTGAAAAAATAACATTAAAAAATCTTTTACTGTAAGAATGTTTTAATAACTTTAGGAGAACTTTTAAAGAATGTTAGCCAACACACTAAGAACGTTCCCTGTTAGCTGGGTGGAGGTGTGAAGGGTCTCACATGAAAAGCTCTGATGTTTGCATGAAAAGCTCATTGCAAAGAAAATAAAACAGTGAAAAATAGTGCAGAAGATTGCATGAGAACACGGGTAAAAACGTCTATAGAAATTACATCTTTTACACAACAGATCGAATGTTTGCACGTCTCGCACTGATATTGATGTTTTGAACAATAACATGAGGAGATCTAATTTAAAACCTGTACAATTTCAGCTGCAGGTAAACAGCATGTAATTATGTTTCAATGATGGCCTGCATTGCCTTTGAAAACGTTATTTGCGTATTTTATGAATCATCCAATGCTGAATTATACTTCTGGCATAAACAAGGTCACAGTCTACTTGTGTGAACGTGCCACTTTCTCTGGATGTAAAGAATATTAAAGGCTCCGTACATGAGAAAATAGAAAAAAAGCTGTGGAGAAAGAAACTATAAAACATGCAGCATATAAATAGTTGCACCCATTTATCCATTCAGTAAGCACAAAGTAGCATATTAATCATTTCATCCTCCTTTTGCTGAATTAAAACAAACCCATTAACGAGGATTAACTGCTATGAATGGGAATATTTGGGAACATTCCCAAAACGCTCCATTTCCCCCTCCTTCTGTTGAGTGGAGTCACTAAAGAAACGTCTGCCGAGCTTCTGAAGAGAAAGCAAATAGATTGACACAGAATCACATTTAACTTCAAATGTGAGACATTCTCATGTTTGTGTTTCAGTCATAATAATCTCAGAGGCTTGTCTTTTGATCTTTGTTTCTTGTCTTCCCTAGCTAACAATTTTAGGTTGTAAGAACATTTCCCTAACGTTTCGGTAACAAAAATGTTAAAAATGTTATTTAAAAGTTGGAGACGTCCACTTTTTAGACGTTTTTGCTTGGTTATAAGAACGTTATTTAAACATTTTTAAATTCTGTAATGTTGTTCCACCAACTGCTTAAGAATAACATTTTAGAGATATTATGATATATAACATTAAAAAACATTCTGCTAATGTTACTACAAAAACAATGTTTAATAACTTTGAGAGATCCCTTAGAAAATATTATCCAGCATTCTGAGAACGTTCCCTGTTAGCTGGGTTCCTCTAGTTCTGCCGGTTGTCTTTTTTAGGTTTTTATTTAGCACAAGAGTGGAACATCATATTATTGACTAATAATTAGCTGTCAGGATTCAACAGCTCCTCCCATGCTAGCCATCAGAATCCAGCAGCCATCCCCTCCAACCCGAGCTCATCTTTCTCTTCCTACATGTTACAAAAGACTAATTACAGCCTAGAGGACAATCTTTCCCAGAACATGACCTCGTTGCTTTAACCTCCAGGCAAGTGGATGAGAAGAGGAAAGAAATTGCTAGAAAAAGGGGACGTTAGAGTTGGTGATGTTTGACTCACTGAGTTGTCTAATTGGCATGACTCAGACAGCGTCAGCCATGAAAATACATGCAAATAAAGGACTGATTTTAAGTTTCAGCAAGATTTAAAATGTTACCCCCCCATTCCACTAAATTTCAGTGGTTTATCTCTCTTTCTCATTGTAGATGAGTCATCTTCATGTCTGCTTTCTGACCGACACAAATCGCAATACCCTGTATTTATTATGCGTAACAGATTTGCTCCTAATAAATAGTAATTGTACACACCATGCGTACTGTAAACAATAATATTACAATAATAAGTCATCGTCATAATGTACAAGGCAACATTATAAAACAGAGAACCATTGTTTAAAAAGACAGTGACAACTTGCTCCAACCTGATATTTATGTGTCCTTTATGTAACCCATTTCAAATTTCTGTTGTGATCAACCTTCATTAAACAGTTTCTTGACAGTCTGAGCCTAAGAGACTTTTGTATATTACTCTAAGACTGCTTTAAATAAAACGCATCTGTTATAGGTGACTGAGGGGAAGGTAAGATGCATGATGCAGGCATGTGGCATGTGCACGTGTCTCATGAAGTGAACATAAAAGCAACCAACCAGTCAGCGGTGCACCACATGAGCGAAAACAATCACAGACAGAATGAGAAAGACAAAAAGAGTAGAGAAACAGAGAGAGGTAAAGACATCTCTCATTTTCCTCTGCCCTCCTTTCCCATGAGCACTTTGGCGCCAAAATGGCAAATGATCACGCTCCTGTGAGCACCATCTGCCACACGTACACTTAAAGATTCACTCTCCTCCGCTCACTCTCTCTCGCTCCTTCCATTTGTCTCATTTCCTCTCTAGCTCGTCCTCTGTGGTTTAGTTTTTAAACTGTCTCTGTGCTTTTTCCTGTTTGTCTCCCAGTTACAAAATACCATATTTTGACTCGCCTTTCCTGTATTTAATAATGTATTTTCTTGGCCTGAGTGCATGTATTTTAGATTCCTCATCCACTACAAATAGCACCGTTCATATCTTTCTTCTCTTTAAAAAACAAGCACAATACACTTTCCAAAATACATGTTCCAAATATCTCCTTTTGCAATGCGGGAAACAACAATTTTCATGGACTAGGAGGCACCTGGGGAATTTTCGGTAACTCCCTAGAGAGATATCTAACAGCAAACACACTGCCACATCTGAGCCAGTCCTCCGTATTCACTGAACCTTGTGCTTTTGCGTAATTACAAGTTTGTGAGAAAGTATGTGGCTTCGACGTTCGACTTTTTTGGCTGGAGATGCTGTGGATGAACTTGTTAATCTAGTTGCTGCACAGTGCATCTCTCAACCGAGCTTGGCATCACGCCTCGCTGGCTCAAATCCGTTGGCTTAGTTGTTACAGAGCAGTTTTTTG
>JAZGTK010010667.1:0-16233 GCA_036877625.1 Ambastaia sidthimunki | reverse complement strand
AAATTGCCTACCCTACCTTTAATGCTTTTTGATTTAAGTTATTTCTGTCTGTTGCAATTATATATTTCTGTTGCATCCATTTATGTTCACCCCCAGACGAACTTCAACACTGTTCTGACACGAGAAAAACTGAAGAAAGAGCAAATCGTCAACGAACTTACCGAGAAGCTCAACAGCGTGTTGCAACAACAAGAGAAGGATAAAGGTTTCCAAACGTTGCATTTATCATATAATTGTGACGCATTCCCACTTGGTTTTTAAAGGTTTATTGCGAAAAAGCACAGAAATGTCAATGTCATGCCGTTAACTATCTAGAACTGTTATTTTTATAATGACATGGTATTTGTCTGGCATCAACCTGACATTATTGTTTCTCTCGTTTTCTTCCAGGTCTGATCGAGACGCTTTCTGAGGACCGTGCCACCATCCTTCAAGAGAAGAAACAGTTGGAGGAGGAGCTTACTCGCCTGCGAAACTCCGCCCTTGTGTCTTCATCCTACTTTTCTTCCAATCCCGTCCCCATCGTCATGGAAACCCAGGGAGCCTGCGGCCCCGCCCACACAGAAACCCTCTCCCCTTCCACCCCTGACACGGAGAGGCTTGCGTCCATGGCTGCGTTTAAAGATGAGGAGAGGGTGGAGTCGGCCGTGGAGGCCAGCATGATGACCGTGCAGTAAGACTCCACGATGACTTTCATGTCAATAAATGTCACGGTTATGTATAAAATGCAGCCTGAAGTTCTGAAGTTTTTTAACACAGTTTTTTAGTAGATAAGAGAAAGATGTTTAAGTCTAGGTGAGGTAGAGAGGTCCAGATCTTTGGAACCACTGCGCTGAAACATCTACCACTCATGAGTAGTAACCAGAACCTGAAGACAGGCAGTAAACCAGTATCTGGTGACCAGCTTGAGGGAACTTACCCATCACAGACAGACAGAGAGCAGATCTTGAGGAGCTTGTGTTTAAAGCGGTTGTTTCATGATGAACGTAAGAGAAGATTTGTGATTTGTAGAGAGGAAGTGTGAGTCAAGTGTTGTAGGTGAGAACTTCTGCAGCTTGAACTTCTGCGAGTTGAAATGTATATATATATATGTCTATAGATGTTTTTTGTTGTATCAAAAATTAAAATAGAAAAAATGTAAAAGCTTTGTTTAAATAGTAGAATGGATAAAATATAAAGAGTGCTGTTGACATTTATTTTTTATTTTGTTTCAGTGATAACCCTGTGCTGTCTGAGGAGAAACAGCGCATTCTGATTTTGGAAAGGGTAATTCATGTTAACTTATAAAAATGAATGCTGTTGTTTTGCTATTACTCTGATGATATTATATGTCATTTATTATCGTGTTTCAGACCTTACATATGAAGGAGGAAGAGAACAAAAGACTTAGTCAGAGACTGGTAAATATGTGTGTGTGTGTGTGTGTGCTGTATATGTAGTTTAAAAGGACACAGTGTGTATAATGACGTGTAACAATGTTTAATTTAAAAATTTGTTCACATGTAAAAAAATGTATTTTTATTAAATAACGCCAGTAGTTGTTTAGTTTAGGGTGGGGTTCGGGGAAGGGGATAGAAACTACTTATTAGCACAGTATAAAAATCATTAGGTCTCTGTAATAAGTCCCTGTAAAGCACATATGCGAATCTGTGTGTGCGAGTGTTCATGCTCATTTTGCCTTTTGTCTGATATCTCATGGAAACGTGATAATTGTACGAGAACATCGTTTAAATTGATCGTTTGTTCTTGGCCTCATTTCATAATTGACCACTTGAACACGCACAGCAGTAATTAGTGATGTAAACACATCAGTACAGTGTTTTCTCAACTACACAAGTCAAAGACTGACACACACGTTAAAGATACACAACAACAACTGAATATTAATACATTTCTTTCATTAATTATGCATATTTTTAGTAGTGGCCATGTAGTTGTTTTTATGTATTAGGAGTAATATTGACTGTATTACATTTGCTCTTGTTAGGCAGTAATAAGTCGCGCATTATTAGCAGCTAATTAAAACATGACACCGCGATGTAATTTAATTACATTTCCCCCGGTGTTATTTTGGCAAATAGGTTTAATCTCTTAATGAAAATTACAGTCTGCGCATTACTGGCGTGAGAAGAGTGTAGCGTGTGAATCGTGTAACATGCCCTCCAGAGTGCTGACTGCTGAGGGCACTTGCGTTAGACACTGCTCTGTACTGCCAGATGTACCATCAAGTCAGGCCTGAACTCATCTACAATCAGCCTGAATTACAGATTTACTTGATATAAAATCCTCATGATATCTTATGTTTAATAACTAATGTTCCTCCATCACTTTGGCTGTAGGCTGTACAGCCAACTGTGTCCTATTAAATGAGCTGTTTTACTCCCTACCACTAGATGGCAGACATATCACATTTGTTTTTAGGACAAACTCAAGCACAACTGTGTATTGCAGAAAGCAATTTGATTTGAGAATGTTACTTGTAACAACCTAAATAGATTTTTTTTGTTTTATTGCATTACAGTTGTGAAGAATGTTTGTAAGCAACATAATCCAAACATTTACTAGTGCAAATATTATCATAGCCGCATAACACTTTTTTTTTTTTTACAGATGTCACAGAGTATGTCGTCTGTATCATCGAGGCACTCGGAGAAAATCGCCATCCGAGAGTAAGTATTCGGACAAATGAACCTTTATGAGCCGCTGTTTTTCCTCCACAGCATTGAAAGCTCTGTGTTCTGTAGTTTTCAGGTGGGCGACTTGGTCCTCATAATTCTGGACGAGAGGCACGATAATTATGTTCTCTTCACGGTTGGGCCCACCCTCTATTTCCTACATTCAGAGTCCCTGACAGCACTGGACCTCAAACCAGGTCAGACACACAAACACACGACCGTCTGATTCACAGAGGGAGAGATTTAAGTGTATTTATTATTACGTATATGTGTGTGATGCAGGTTTTTTATCACAACATATTTTCAGATGTGTTTGTTCTGTAAATGCTTGCAGCCCAAAGTGCAGGTTTCATTTTTTAATTGTGCATTTAATAATAGAAATAATAAAGTAATGTTACTGTTATGGAAAGCAACTGGTTTGCAGTAACACTTTTTAGGCGACATGTATTATGACATATATATATATAGAGGAAGCACGTTAATTCTGATAAATTATTTATTATTGTTATATCTCACTGTGATATTTATAGCATATTTATGTCTTATCTCAATATTTGTGATTGATCAGCGACTGGAGCGACGAGACGGCCGTGGGTTCTTGGAAAAGTCATGGAGAAGGAATATTGTCAAGCTAAAAAGGTGTTTTTCTGTCATTTCTGTTAGTTTTTATGATTTGATTTAATCTTACTAAAATTATTGTTATTATAAATAAGATAAAAGTGTATAAAATAGCCTTACACTCTCAAAATAACATCCTTGATGACAAAATCCAGTTGTGTCTGTAATTATTTCAGTTTATCATCACTTTATTGTTTCGAGAGTGTTTACTATGCGAGGGCCTGTATTAAATTATTAGAAACGTTTGCAGATACTTTATATCCTTTGTGATGTTAATTACTGTTGTTGATTTAATTCTGTTTTCATTTGTAGAACACAGTGTGTTTTTATAATCATTACCGCAGGCAATAGATTGTTGTTTTTTATTTTGCTGTTATTCTGTGACATACTTTTGAACATCTCTCTTCTGTTTTTGTGTCTCTCCAGGCCCAAAACCGGTTCAAAGTTCCTCTCGGCACCAAATTCTACAGAGTAAAAGCCGTACCGTGGAACAAGAAAGTGTAATCTTGTAAAATTATCATATTGTAACGAGATCGCTCTGTTTTTATTGTTTTTTTTTAAAGCAGATTCACTCATTCTTAATCGTTTGGTCAATATCACAGGACAAAACCACTTCTCCCCTTTTTTGTTTAGCCTCTGTTGGATCCCCTTTTATCTAATTTTTATATGCAGAGGACTTGTAAATGTGGACCAAATTATAATAACTTTATTGGGGGTTTTGCCCCACGTATGACGGCTCCAAAGCCATCGCGAAAAGTCTGTACAAGCTAAAACAAAATGTATTTGGATGTTACATATTAGTTTATCATCATTATCAATATTATGGTCGGGGGGGCACTATCACGATCAGCATAATTAAGGTATGAAAATATACATTTATTGTAAATGTTACCGGAGGAATGGTCATGGCATGCATATAGATATATTTTGTCTTTAATTTACTTGTCTGGATGTACCTTGTAGTCGGAGGTTATCGATTAAAAAAACTGCTGATTGTTACTCACAGCACAGTACGAGCCGTCTGTTCATCATGACGTATGTTTGGATGCCCGGCAGAGGCCAGAGCTCGCAATCTTTCAAATGCACTTTTAAAAAAAAGAGGATGCTTTTGTTGATTCAAACGGGAGGCGTTTGTGCTGTCAGAGGGACGCGGAGAAAGCAAAGCAGCACATATCTTCTCTGTTGTAGGATGTTGAGCTATAGAAAGTAATATTTCATGTTTGTGAATGTGTGTCTTTATTAAATTTAACGATAACATTGTATATTATCCATCAAATCACACCAGTAACAAAAAACATGACTGTATTGTAAAAGAATTTAGAGTTTTCAAAACAATAAAGGTTTGATCCCAAACTCCTCGCTGTGAATTGCATTTCCCACAATTCAGAGCCGGATTATTTCAGCTGTTCATTGGGGAAGTGTTTGCTTGCTCAAATAAAGTTAAACGATATGCTTTTAAAAGTAGTTTTTTATTTATTTTTTCATTTTGCCAGTGTTTTCATTTACAGCTGGAAGGAAATCGTAGCGATGGATCGCCTTGACAGGAATATTGCTAATTTATTGGGAATGTTTTGGGATAAACTAACTAATATTCCAAAGGTGTTATTTGTATTTGCCTTTATTTATTTTTACACAGTATTATTTGGTATTTGTTGGAGGAAAGTATCTTCAAGGTTTGTCTCTTTTGATTTACTGAATCATCCAACTATATTTGAAGGAACAGTTCACCCAAAAATGAACAATTTTCATTATTTACTCACTTCCATTTCATTCCAAACCTTTATGACTTAAGAAGATATTTTGAGAAATGTCTCAGTGGGTTTGTGTTCATACAATGAAAGTAAACGGGTGCCACCGTTGTTTGGTTACCAACATACTTCAAAATATCTTCCACAGTGTTCCACAGAAGCAAAAAAAACTATCCCTTTAAGCTGAGGTGAGGTGGGCTGGGTGAGGTCTCTGTTGTTTAGGAAACGGGAGCTCCACAAGTTCCACTGTGCATGATGGTTGTTTGTTAAAGTTTAAGTGGAAAATATACTAAGTTGTTAGTGTTTTTATCACATCAGAGGCTTGTTGAAAAGCTCATCAAAGATTTTAGACCCAAAAATATGCCCCCAATTCAGTTTCTCCTCCTATGCAAATGCTTGAACTGCCGTGATTGTAAGCGCTTGTTTACATAAGTTTTGCAATCATCGCCTATTGAGGCTCTTCAGTCACTGGCAACACTTCCAACCAAGCAGAACGGAAGATTTTAAAAGAATTATGCCTCTATTGTGTCAACTAAACTAATGAATACCAAACAAGCCTGTACATGTCAGGAATTAATAGGATTCATTTTATTGCTTTTGTCTTGCTTACGTAACATGGTTTCGTCTAAAATTAAACCTCTGAGCAAACGCAGTGCTAAGGTATCGAGGTTGAGAGAATTATTCCCAACGTGCCCAACTTAGACATCTTTCTGTGTCGGCACGGTCCTCGTCGAATGTTGGCTTTTGTTGGGGGCATTAGATACTGTCTGTGCTAATGTTGGCACGTTCTCACAGACAACAGACTTCAAAAGGGGCTTCATTCAGGCCCGGGGAACGGTGGAACCCTCATAAAGAACACTTTCCCAGTTCACAGCGGGGTGCATAGCAGCTCTCCGTCGAGTCTTCGGTACCATGTGGGCCTAGGGGTGTTTCGGCAATGTTTTCCTTTATTTGCTCCGTTTAGCATAAGTCGACTGTCACATTTGGATGGCGTTTTCATAAATTGATGGTGTGATTTGTAGTATCTCGGGACAGGATTGAATGACTAAACGCGAGATGCTGAGGTTGTTGGTGAAGGCGAACCATGTGGAATGGACAGGCTCTCTGTGTAAATGTTTACAGCCCCCCACTGTGGAGCCGAGACTCACCCATACTAGGCAAAACGGAGCTGAGAGCTAGTGTGACATCTTTCCAAACAGCGTTTGCTTTTGCGGAAAAGCCGATGATTCACGAAAACTAACAGGCCAACGTGTTTGTGACTTTGAATTTTGTTTATTTATTTCCAAGTTTGGCCTTTGTCACTGTTATTTATACACAAGATGTTGCGAGCCAGACTCAAATTCACATCGTCTACCTTCCTGCCACAGCTCAGACTGGCAGAGCATGTGCTAAGCCACAGATGTTTCACCAAACATAAAACTTTGTCGGATGAATCAAAGTTTATTGCTCAAGTTATTTCTTTATTTTTTTGCTCATTTAAGATAATATGCAGCACTTTGCTTTTTAAGTCTTCTTTACAAACCAAATCTATTCCCAGTTGATAAATTCAATCCACAATTTATCTTAAGTTATCTGTTTATATCTGTAATTCACATTACGAAAGGGATCGTGAAAATTTGCAATTTAATAAACCTATTATTTCATCTTTTGTCTTATTCTGACATCATATATTCTGTATTTCTGCAAAGCCACGCGCATTTCCTGAAAGTTGATGATCAATCTGTATTCAACAAGGTTACATTTGACGTGTGGCCATCGTAGAAATAAACAAACACGGTGTGATATATAAGCTTCTTTTGGGTTCTCATTTCAGAAATGTCAATTGGTGACTCTTGTGGAAGAATAGATTTTAAGAGACTGGATATTTGACTTCTCGTTCTGTTTAAAGCTTGATGTTTATAATAACATCTATTACAAAACTATGTGAAACCGCTTTCAACTGACATCCTCCCGTTATTCGTTGACAATAGCGATGAAGCTCAGAGGTTAGAGTGAAAACGATCTTGGCTCAATATGTCAGCAAATCAAAATGAAGAAATTAAACAACATTTATTCTTTACCTAAGAGAGGAGACGGGTAATAGCTGTAATTCCATCAGATTCCCGTCTTTGTGTCTGTAAATTGAGCAAGAGATTTTGGCTCTGTAATATAGTGCCTCTTAAAAGACTTTCTATTGACACATACATTTCAGCCAATCGTTACACAGCCGTGTTTCATTTGCCTGGAGTACCGCAGACAACAAGATGAAGGATTGTGTGAGATCACCATTTTTGAGAGCAGGTGTCATGGGTTATTGAGGGGAAACTGCTGTTTATTTTCAGATCTTGTGTGATCATGTGATATTCAGTTCTTTAAACTGTGTATTAGTATCATGAAAGCACCTTTTTGTCATCTTTCAACGTTTTCGAGATGTGCCGACAGACTTTTAGTAAAGCCATTTTGGAGTATACCGTTAATCCGACCTCACACAGGAATTCAGAGCCAAATAAACTTAATCACCAACATACTGCACATACATTACAATTGCCCTAAGCTTCAGATAAGCTCTTGGTAACTGTATTTTAATATATACATTTTGCCAACAGCACTGTTTATATATATACAATTTTGTTATATTTGCAAATAAATAGTAAACTAAAACGTACTGGCCCAGCTAACAGAGAACGTTCTTACAATGCTGGCTAACGTTCTCCAAAGTTATCACAAAAATGTTCTTGCAGTAGAGTTAGTACAATTTTTTAAATGTTATATATTTTATATATTAAAAATATTATTAAGTTGTAAGTGGAACGATTTTAAAAACATTAATGTTACTGCAATGTCTAAACCTTTTGAACTTTCATAGAACATTCAAAAGGACACTTTGAATGTTTTTGTTACTTAAGGAAAACGTTAGGAAAACATTCTTACAACCTTAAATTGATAGCTGGGGGTGGCACTTTGACACTGTCGTTGTGTCAGATGGTCACAGTGCTTTAATATTTGCCACGGTACTATAAAATACAACAGAAGAAGAAGAAAATTATTACACCACTAAATATCATGGCAGTGTTTTATAAGCATGACACTGATGTAAAGAAACCAACAGACTAAATTCTGCTGAAGTTACGAGCGATGGAGTGCGTTATGTTCAGCTCAACATTAGCACCGCTGTTGTTCACAGATGCCACATGTTTCTCACCTTTTGCGTCTTGTGTGAATGTGGCTTTTGCCCACATGATGACAGAAGGTGTAATACTTCAGCTTGTAATGATATATAATTACAGTTTGCTCTGCAAATGTTGCAGTATGTGCCGCAAATATTTATGATGTTGCTTGAGTTTCAGTAAACAGCTTTTGCAAATGTAGCATTAATAATGTTTGTGTTAAGATACTTTTCCAGCTTGTAGACAAAGATCAGTGTGTGTGTGTGTGTGTGTGTGTGTGTGTGAGTGTGTGTGTGTGTGTTTTAGCCAGATTGACAGACTGTAGGATATATCATGGTGTTCAGTGCCATGGAAGAGAATAGAATATGTATTAACACTACAGATGATTCAGTCAGATCAAACTCTCAGAAAAGCTCCTCGTGTTGATTGGCAGCCAAAGAGAGTTTTGTTTAGTATATTATTATTTTATTTAGTATATTATTATATAATGTATGTCTTTTATAGAGGACAGTTGTGTTGCTGGTGAGTTGTCTTTCAAAGCTAAGCAGATTGAACAGAGCTAGCTTTCCTTCTCTTTAACTTTCCGTTTTGTGCTCAGGAAATAACATTTTAAAACGGAATAAAAATTGGACTTTTGCAACAATGAAGGTATGAAAAGGTGTAACAATGAAACTAAAATAAATACAGACAGCACAGCTCAGATGTTCTGAACAATTTGAACAAGAAATGCTTGTGCATATTAGAATATCTGACTTTGGTGTTTTGGAAAATCTGAGCACATTTTGAGACACTGCTGAGCTCTCATCTGAAATTTATATGAGACAACTGAGATGTATATGAGCAACCTTTGGTGGAGAAAAATCAGATTTACTCTATGTCCCATTCTTTACCATTATGTGTCTTTCTTGAGAATCGAACCCACAATCTTCCCGTTGGTAACGCAATGCTCTACCCGTTGAGCTACATATAAGGAACAGGTAAAAACAATAATTTAAGAAGAAACTCAGCAAGACGTCATGTTTCCTCTGTCCTAATCTTTTCTGCTCTTTGACAAGTTAAAGATAACGAGTCCCCAACAATCTTAGGCTGCAGATATCAGGCCAAAGAAAATGGACGCAAACGGTGCCGCGTAATTGCGCGGTGACGCGCTCGGCGCTCCAATGACACCGGCTTTGATGAACTATATCGCTGTTTTGAGACGAGCCTCTTTACGCCGCTTGCAGCTCCATTATGGCTTTGTTGGAAAGCTTGTTTACCTGCTGATAACATACACTGGTGGATTGAGGAGCACCGATCCAGAGCGCGGTGCCAGAATCACTCAGGTCTCATTGTATATGGGGAAGAATGGCGTGTTTACGCGAGGGGGGCTGCAAACGCTAAATGTGAAATCAGACTATAGGACCAATAAGAGATGTGCACAACTTCGCCAAGTTTTTATTTTTAGCAGCTGGGTTGCATCGGAAGATGGCGAGGTGGACGCGCACCTCCAATCGCTGTCGTGTCACAGTCGCGTAATCTGAACGTGGCATGAGATTGTGAGGTTTTAATTGAAAAATGCGGGTAAGGACATGGCAAATGTGATTAAGCGGCGTGGCTGAACTGTTGTTTAGGGTTGAGGTTTAATACAACGTGGCGGAGGCCAGAAGGATTTCAAAGGACGAACCCACATGTGTGTTTTGTCTTCATTAATGTGAGACGCATCGAGCCGGTGCGAGAAATAGATTTAATACAAGAGGATGAAATGAGATCATGAAGCTCATGTACGATCCAGAGAATCAACTTCCTGTTCGTTTCAGGAAAACGGGATATTGTAGGAGAAAAGTTTGGATTGTGGAAAGTGTCTGTATGACAAGAGTTTGGAGCAGGAAGGACTTGGCGATGTTAGTTGCAAGAGAAACCTCAACTAACTAACTAATGTTGTCTGAAAGTTCTCTCTGGGTTATTAAAACATTCTTGCAGGAATGTTAGCAGAATGGTTTTAACATTATATAATATATATTGAAAACATTATTCTTAAGTTGTTAGCGAAACGTTTGAAAAATGTTACAGAATAACATTTTAGAATAGTGTTCTCATAACCAAGCAATAATGTTCAATAATGGACAGCGTCTAAAACTGTACGTTTAGAACGTTCCTAAAATATTCAAAATAAAATGTTTGATATTTTTTATGTTTTTATTAATTGAAACATTAGGGAAACGTTTCTACAAACTAAAAGTGTTAGCAGGAAGTGGTTTCCCCTGATAGCCCCAAAAGAATCATTAAGATCAGACACTTGTGTTATAAAGTAAAGGCCACTTTTGATTTCCACATGGTCGTTTTTTGTCCGTGTGTATTAATGTGCTTTACGGTCACAATTTGTGATGACACTGATTAGACAAAACAGTGTCTGAATTGCTCAAGTTTGGATTAGTGGGCTTCCCGGTACGGGACTTTACAAAGGCCAATTAAATCCGGATTGTTTTACAATGAAGCGAGACCTGTGCTAGTAAAAAGCAGTTTTTTTAAACGTAACCATAACATGACGGACCCCTGAACGGTGGTATAGGATGACCTGTGGCTTTACCCATCACTTGAGAGCAGGGTGGAAAAAGCAAACGTGTTTTAGGGGTGTGTGTGTGAGTGTGAGAGAGTGTGAGTGTGGGGCTGTTGATGGCAGCTGCTCATGCTTTGGATGTAGAAACGGACAGATTGTGCGTTGTGTTGGTACAGCCAGTTCGCCACCTGGCACACTGTTTCTTGTTAGAACTTCTTGCTGTTTCTGTTCTGCTCGGAGAGACACGGATGCGAGCGACGGCAACTTTCGACACACACCATGTTCAAACCGGCGCCACGATGAAGGCCAAAGGGACCGTGTGCAAAAAAATCACAACTACTTTATTAGAATGTTTAAACTTTCTTTACGAAGAAGAGTTCATTGGGGATCCATCTGACGGTGCGCACAGATTCACACACAATCGCCATGGCAATTTCTGGAACCGCACAGGAAGTCCAGGAAGAAAACTTGTGTCTGTTGTTAATTAGTCTCGGTTGCTAAGGAAATCATCACTGTTGCTATCCTAATTACTTGTACTTTGGGTTAGGGATTTGAACAAACCCCTAAGCCTTTGACTTGGGCCAGTAAGCAACTGCCTAGCAACACCCTGGCAACCAGCCAGAACACCCTGGCTTTGGGCTAGTTTTACATTTCCTTCAGAAACTGTACAAATCCATGTTTACTCGTTTCAGTGTGTCAAAACGAATCTGATCTTGACAATTCTGGTCTTTGTGCAAATGATAATTGTTTAAACACCCCCCCAGTCGTCCAGCCCCCCCACCCAACCCCCGCATCCAGAGATGTGATTGACAGCCAAAGTGCTAATGTCTCTCTCCGCTAACAGACAGACGCATCGTTCTTATTAGTTAGTCATTCCACACTATCGCACCCAGAAAACGTATCTGTTATTTCACAATTTAGCCCTGCGATGCATATGCACAGTGCCCAGACCAACACTCTCGTCTCCTACATTTATACCACACCAAAAATTAACAAACGTATTCTCATATTCTTCTTACTGGTGGCTTTTATTACTATTACTTTATCCTGTGTGCTAGTTTGCATTTTCCTGTGTGGTGTATCATAATTTGTTTGTATAGGGGAACCTTTGTGATTTAAGATTTTGTAAAGGAAAAATACATTTTATACGTACTTAAGATCTGTCCCTTATATATTCATTATTAAATAGTTTGTTTTTTATGTATATATTTTTAACATTATATATTTGGGGAAATGTATATATACCCCACCATATATAATGTGTAATGTTAAGTTGTAAGATCTAATGAACTATTAAAGATAATATATGACTACACAGTATAAAACATTTACTTAACTAGTGTTCACAGTGTACTGACATTATTCTTAACTAGTGTTCACAGTGTACTGACATTACTCTTAACTAGTGTTCACAGTGTACTGACATTACTCTTAACTAGTGTTCACAGTGTACTGACATTATTCTTAACTAGTGTTCACAGTGTACTGACATTATTCTTAACTAGTGTTCACAGTGTACTGACATTATTCTTAACTAGTGGTCAGTGTACTGACATTACTCTTAACTAGTGATGCAAATTATTTTGCAAACATCACAAAATGTTATTAATGAACAGAATTTTTTGTTTGATGTTAATCATTTCGATTTCTGTTTAGTTTATTGGGTTTGATTAAGAAACTTAAACTGCATTTTGCCCGAATGACCTTTTGTTATGTTTTTGCTTTTATTTTAGGAAAAGTTTTGGCCCTGTTGATTTAATGATGACATCAAAAACATTGTTCAGGCCAAAGCAGAAGTTAATTGTTCCCAGGCTAACCTGCTCTGTGATTTTCAAAGGTAAATCTGTTTTTTTTTGTTTTACTGTAAACGTTATATTTCTGGCAGTCAGCAGACCATTGATACCAGTTTTATAACTAAGCGGAAACAGAAGTGGTGAAACGCCAGCTGTTCCAATCAAAAGCACAACTGTACAAGTTTGTAGCCGTGAGTGAAAAAAACAACTAATCGCAGAAGACAAACTTCTTTTTAGGATGACAGCAGGGCACAAAAGTTTATCTGTTGGGGGTGAGTGGTGTGGTGTCGCCCGGTGCCAGTGCGGCTGTGCCCCCAGAGCTGTTATCAGACCATTGATGGCAGTCAGGGACACGGCCTCTCTGTTCCACTGCCGCCCGGCTGATTTGAATGGACAGCGTTTTCCATTGTGTTCTCCATCAAAACAGAGCACAAAGTTAGTCAGCAAGTTGCATAGCTTTCCTGCATGTAGATTCCTCAAGCCTCTTTTGTATAAAGTTTGACCATGTTTTTCAGCGCGTTCAACCAGACCGGACCGCAGGAGGTATGTCAACACTGTTTTTATTTCTCACTGTTTGTTTTTAATTTGTTTACTGGCTGAATGAAAAACTACCAGTCTAAAGTTTGGACAATTCATTCAATATTTCTCTTAGTCTTAAAGGGATAGTTCACCCAAAATAAAAAATTCTTCCATCACTTACTCTCATGTTAATCCAAAACCTGTATTAATTTGTTCTGTGGAACATAACAGAAGATATTTAGAGAAATGTTTCAGTGGTTTTGTGTCCATACAGTGAAAGTCAATGGATGCCACTGTTTACTTCCAACACACTTCAAAAAATCTTCTTTTGTGTTCAGGCTTGGAATGACATGAGGTGGGTGATGGAATTATGGAATAATTCTCAGTTTTGGGTGAACTATCCCTTTAAAAATGTTTGATCTAAAGGGTTTTTCTTTAAAACTAAAGTTTTGCTTTTAAATGGAGGAGTGGAGAGTGAAGGAAAAGCAGAGGAAAAGTGCCTGGCAAACAGAGGAAGCTCTTCATTGTTTCGAGATATCCCAGAATGCACCTCACGAAGTTGACTGAGCAAAGTTCCAGAGTGTTCAGAGCTGTGATTTCAGCGTTTGGTGGCTACTGAAGAAGGTAAAATATATATTTTTTTATCATAATAATAATTCCCATATATGAATGTTATTTATTAGCTTTAATGATTTACTAATATTGTAAAATGTGTGTAGATGTGTCCAAGCTTTTGACTGTTAACGTAACACATACTTGAATTTGTCATTTAAGGTTGAAATATTAACTCAATCCTGCGTTTTCTAGCCAGTAAATCACTTACACGCCTTTATCTGATCACTCCGACTAAATCAGAAGTGTTTCCTCGCTGGCACTTTTTTATAAATTACCTGAAGGCACAAGCTGCAGATTTACGTAAGTTATTTACAACAGCCAGCTATTGCTCTGGAAACTAGGCTGCAGATCAAAGAATTGTTTTGATGTCTGCTTAGCATATTTGTTTAACCTACCCAGTGATTCTGCAAAGTGCGCAAGCATTTTGGTGATATGCAGAGTACCCCTTTATCCGTCTTTCTCTTGTGTTAGCTCAGGATTTAAGTACTTTCTGTATTTAGGAGACAACTGGATTTGCCAGCTTTTGAAATTTAGTTGCCCACTGCTTGCAGTCTTGGCACTCTGAAATAGATAACTAGGTATGTAGCAAAGCTAATCCTGATCGGCCTTGTAATAGTATTTGTGGACTACACATCACCCAATTAGGGCATAATGTGTTATTTTTGTTTCTGCTAAGTTGGATTAAATATGAAAATGTGGTTGTTTTTCCCTCTCTTTGAGAATGTTTACTTTTTAATCTGCATATTTATTTTTCTAGTTCAGCCCCCCCCACCCCCGTTTCTGTTCCCAGCTAACAATTTTAGGTTGCAAGAACGTTTCCCTAACGTTACCTTTAAGTAACCAAAAATGTTACCATAAAAGTTCTAGGAACGTTATTTTGAGTTTTCTGTGAATAGATTTATGAATGTTGCATGGAAGTATTTTATGGATGTTTTTTGGATTTTTTTTAGACCTTCCACTAACAATTTAAGAATAGCGTTTTGTTAAATAAATGTGATACGCAATGTCAAAAAAAGTTCCACGATAACATTACTGCAAGATCTTTTTTTTGATAACTTTGAGAGACATTTCAGGGAACGTTAGCCAACTTTCTGAGAACGTTCCTCGTTGGCCGGGTTTGCAGCCAGATTTGTGCAAGATTCAGAAAGCAGTTAGTTGTGTGTCAATCGAGAAATAGGAAAGCAGTCTATGACAAACAGACACAGAGGAAAAAATAAGGTGAAACTGTGCTGAGAACAGCCAGGGGAGGGAGGAAAACTGCACACACAATCGCATAATTCTCTTTTACTTTAGTTTGGCGTGATGAGCGTAGGTTTAGTGGCAGCAGGAAGACAAAGGGGTTAGATGGCTCACAAGAGGGATAAACCTGGAGAGTCATGCTGTAAATGTGTTTTACAGAACACAATGAAAAGAGAGGACAAAGCCATTGTGCCAAACTCCTTTGGAAAATGGCAAAAGCAGCTCTCCAAGGTCCAAGACCATGGAGAATCCGGATGAGCCTTCGGAAGCGGCAGAGAAGGCGAGTGTTTCCAAATGCACCTGCGAGTCGCCCAAGAAAGACGGGAAATGACCGTCGCGCGCACCTTTCCTGTCAGCGCCGGCACCGGTGCGCAAAACTTTTTAACAGCGGCAGGTTTTTTTGGCGTCGCCGCCTTCCGCGGTAAACACACAAACAGCATTGTTGGTGGTGAGAATTCCTTTTGAAATAAAGTGTTTCCCTAATGATAGAGCCCTGCCAAAAGAGAGAGAGGGAGAGAGACAGACAAAGCCAGAAAAAAATGAAAAACACAAAAACAGTCACAGGTGCTTGGGGGAAAGAGAAAACAGTGTGAATGGTCACTGAAGTCCCCCGGGAGGCCTTTCAGAGGAAGCCAGGGTGGTGGGTGGACTTTGTGACAAGGACGTGTGTCGCGAGCCAGGTGGAGCGGTTTACCGAGCGCGTTTCCGCGAGCCGCATTCACATGTTAATGCAGCTGCGATGTAACTTTTATTTGTCGCAGTCTGGTGCCGAGAGCAATAATTATAGAGCACTTTTGCCAACGTCAAGACCGACAACATCAGTACATCGCAAATTTATCATTCCCCAAATGGATGTGTGTGCGGACGGTTATGAACATAAGAGTATGTTGATGTTGATGATATATTTTAAAGCTGTTTATGAGGAAATATTTGTTCAGCCTGCAGTGCTGTTTACCACTTTTCCTTTTATGCGAGTAACGTTGTATTAACGTCAGCTGTCTGCGTATTAACGTCAACTCCAGTGCCAACTGGCGAGTGTCAAATAGTTTAGCGTTTCCTAAAGCTAACAATTAAAATGTGGAGCGATCGCCACGATCATTGTGCAGAGTTGTGTGAAGTGGGCAGTGTAGATAAATAACTGTGTATTAAAGCTGTCATGGTATCAGATTTGGCCAAATTCACAGTAACAGTATTATCATTGTATCTGTTGAAATCTGAAAAAAGTTCAGTTTGTTTTTAATTTTGTTTTTGTGTGTTTTCTACACAATATGAGTGTAGGGAGGCAGAGAGAGAGTTTGTGGCCATTGTGCCTCTTAAGACAAAATGTTAAGTGGGTCTAATAGC
>JAZGTK010010666.1:0-16235 GCA_036877625.1 Ambastaia sidthimunki | reverse complement strand
AAGGGAGGAGGACAGAGGCTTAAGGCACGACTGGCAGTAGTGCCGAGGAGGGGACCTTAAATTGTACCCCACTCAGGGGTGAAAAAGTGCTTTGGCCAAAGGGTAAAAGTCTTAAGAAAGGGCCACAGAAGGGCCGAAGTCACCAGCTTTTCCCAGAGAGGTGGTGGCTGGGTAAGGGTCCAAAATCTCCTCATAGGCTCACACAAGGGAGCATAGAGTGCCTCGGCACAGGATGGCCAAATCACTCCTGAAGCCTCAGCCTCTGCGCACCGCAGAGGAAACATATATAGGGGATGTCTACCCACCATCGAGCCACAGAAGAAGTGTGGTAGGACAATCATGCCGCCTCAAAGACCTTCTAGGTGGAGTGAGCTTATCCTGCAGAGATGTGTGCCCGCAAGACCTGCAGAACTGTACCAACCGGGCAGTTGACTGGGTCAAGCTGGCGATCTCGGCTTCCCAAAGTGGAAAGAGTCCACTAGGGGGCACAGTTTCCTCGAGGGGGAGTTCCGGAGTATAGGGTGGTCTCAGCAACCTCAGTTGCAAGACTGAAGCTATGAGCTATGACAGAAGGTGCCAGTGTGTGCAAACGCACATGCTTTATAGCTTCCTGGTCGTGACGTCACCCACCTGTGACGTATCGCCCCCCACCCCCGATTGGATGATTTGACGTGATTCAAAGCCTATAAATGCTGGAGGCATTCCCATAGCGTTTAAACGCAGCTTGAGTTGCTAAAAGGAAACCACATGTGTGCTAAGGTCATCCATTCATTGGACAGAAATTCTCAAGCAGGAAAAAACAGGAAGTTCGAAAACAGCGTAATCAGGGATTTTTTTCGTAGTGCAATTGTTATTATTTTACTGATTTTCTGTTATCAGCTACAAACGCAATATGAAGACACTTATGAACATCGGATGAGAAGGTCTGTACGATGTTGTAAGGAGGATTTTGCGAAGACGAAGAAGTGCTGCACGACGGTTCCGACGAAGAGCGGCACTGCTCAGAAGACAGACTAGGTATAAATAAAGCGAAAGTGAAACTTAACAAAACCAGCGCACATAGGAAAGTGATTGCAGGCTATCGCATGTGTTAACTGTGTTAACTCAAAATGCGCAGTGCTTTTTGCAATTGGGTCAGATAGAGGTCAGATTATATTCACACCTTAAACGAACCGTACCAGAGTTCGTTTGGAACCGAACCGAGACCACCTCTTCAGCTAGGTCTCGGATCAATTGTTTGGTGCGCACCAGAGTGTGATTGTTGTTGTCACACCTGCCCAAAAGATCCGCACCAAAGGGGGAAACGAACTTGAGTTCGTTTCAATCGAACTAAACAAGACAGGTGTGAATACACCCTAATACTTGCACAGAAGTGTGTTAATAGCTCAGGCAAGAATAAGCATGCCGTTGAGGCTGAAATCATTACTATCTTTAATGTTTCCAATCTAATTGAGACATTAATTAAAGTGGAAGAATTCAGCTTTGTGTTACTTATAACTTGGTTTTACATTGAATGTGGGAAAGAGGGCTAATTGTGCCATTTTGTCTTATTTCTGTGTTTAAAAGCTTTAACTAGTCTGAGAGCTCAGGAATTGTTTTGAGTCCTTGCCATTGAAATGACATTTGTATTGTTATGCATTCACTCATTGGTTTCCACACTGACCTAGCCTTAAGAATGCCTTAAGAATGGTTTCATGGTGGTTTTTGTTTAAGCCAGACCACATAAGGCCTTCTTACCAACATTCTGTTTTCAGATAAAACAGCTTCCCAGATAATAATTTTAGGTTTTAAAAATGTTTCTGTATCTTTCCATCAAGTAACAAAATGTTCGAAATGTTATTTAGAACATTCTAGAAAAGTTATAAAAAGATTATTCAAACATTTTTTTAAATTCTGTGATGGGTTTAAAACGTAACAGGTAATGTTTTTGATATAGGATATATAAAAATAAAATGTTCTACTAACGTTACTGCAAGATAATTTTAGCCACTGTACACTGTACTGAGAACATTCTTTGTTAGCTGGGTTTAGAGACATGATAATTCATCTCTTCAATGGCATCTTTATTTCTACCACAATATTATAAAATGGCTTAAAAATTTGTTGATAAAAAATTTATTTGAAAATCGAAAAATTTCAAACCTATACAGTCCTCTGTGGCCAAGTCCCAATGACAAAGATACATATGTAGTCCCCTATGTCTCACATGTCAAGCCATCTGAAAGACAGTGCAAATAGGCAATAATACAAATAGGCCCTCTCTGCTTAAGTTAGCAGCCAACCATGTGGTTTGACATAGATAGCATCACTAAAACTGAACATTAGTGGAAGGAAAGAAAATTGTGGCATGGAAAGATAAAAGGTAATTACAACCTAAAAATACTCCAAAGAAACTTATTATCTGAGACACTTTAATTCCTTGATCTACTGTAGCATTAACTGCTAGTTATTGTAAGCAAGTTATCAGTGTCAAGTCTGAGACCATTGAGCAAGCAAGATTGGTCTCTCACTCATCACATAATAATCGTCTACTGCGACTGAACTGCAAAAGGGTGTGCTCAGGGGAGTGAACCTGAGGAATATAGGGAAGTATGTCCTCTGTATGGATTTACTTATGTCCAAAAATCCTCTATGGAATCAAGTTTTAAGCATCTTGGTTTGCAATGGCGTAAACAGGGCCCACCCTTTCCAATCTATACTGAACTCTCTTTCACCCTACCCAAACACACACAAACGCCTTAGACATATGTGGTCAGGGTTACCTCCCTATGTTTTCCAGCCTACAGCCAGGGAAGATGAAGTATCCAGTGTCCCTTAATATTTTATCATTTTCTTTAACACAGCCGAGCCAGCTTCACCTTAGCTAGGAATTTCTGCCTGACACAGGGGCTTCAGTCTTCCCGCCTGTTTCCTGGTCTGGTATAGTGTTACCCATCTCCTCTGAAGCTGTGCTGTCGTTTCTATCTGACTCCATAGTTGATCGCTAGTGGAACATCCATTAATTAAGGCACAATAAAAATTCAGTCTACTTCCATAATGCTTTGTGGTTAGCTGGCTTCTGTCAACAGAGAGGCAGCCAGTGCTGGAGCTGAAGGAGTTGGTCAAAGCTAGGGCTGCAGGCACATTCCTTGGGTTAGGGAGTGGATGAAATCATCTACTGTCTCCAATCCTATTGAGTCCAGCACAGTGCATTTTCATTTAAAAGGGCTGTTAAAGTAAACTTGCAATATTGTCCAAACGTAAATATGCGGTTCAAAGTTCCCAAATAGTCCCAAATAATAATGACTATCACAGCATTCCAAAGTCACTCCCAGATCACTTACTGTATAGTTCAAATAGTTTTATTTATTCGCTATTTAAATGCACAGAATATGTATGTCAGGAGTAGTCATATGAATACAAACCAGAACACAGATTTTAACATCACTTTCACATCACAAGCTATTTAAATGCACAGCATAGGCAGGGCTGAAACAATTTACACTTTACACATTTAAACCTATACTTTTTTACTTTTGCAATTTTTTAACACATTCTTCTTCACATGTGTGTTTTTGTGTATGAGTTTGTATTGTGTCCAACTATTATTTGAATATATCTTATCAATTATTATTTATTTATTTTACCACAGCAGCCTGTTTTTGTGGTACAATTTATTTAAGATCCTCCCATCCCCAAACAACAGACATCAACAAACAACATCTCTACACCATCGTTCAGGGCGGTTACTTATAGAAAGCTTTTATTGCTCCTGCTTGGCAGTCTGTTGAGGAAAAGCAAGCTATATGTTCAAGGTTTACCAAAGATAAAACAATTGCACTCAGTAGGAAAAAATCATTAACATGATAACCAAAAAAGACCATTAAAGACCCTAAATGGCCATTAAATGATAGCATCAGTATCAAATCATGCCATGTAAATTGCCATACAAACCTTTAAACAGCTTTCAGATTCCTTCATGTCAGAGCACTTTAATGGTTGCATATGGCTTTAATTTGGAAGTGCCTGTTTAATCCTTTAAGTTGTGAACATTAAAAAACAGATGGGAATGTCAAAGACCTTTCAGCTCTTCAGCTCATTCACACTGTAATTCCTTTGTATTCACATGTAGAGTTATTTAATTTGGTAACATTTTTTTAGAAATATGGTGTCAAATCATTAAAAAATGTAATCTTTGCATTTATGTTGCTTTCATAAAGTTTTAAAAAGCATGCAGAGAGGTCTTGTTGTAATTGTGGGCCCCATTTCTTACTGTTTTACCACTAGTCCCAACAGATCTTAAGAGAAAATCACAAAATAAAATGCCACCAAATGCACCCATTACTGCTATACAACAACTGATGTTCAAAACCACCGTCGTGGCACTTGACAAATATACGTTAAACCACAAGATTACAAGGTTTGTGCCAATAGACAAACTGTCCACCCAGCTGAGATGATGCAAGTGATCTATCTTTAATTAGATTTTTCTTACTATTTCAATACAGTTACAGCACCTAAACATTTACAAAACATATAAAAAATATTTTGAATGAAATACTGTTTACTGAAGGAGCTATATTTAAGTTATTATCAGTTTGAATTGCATTTTAATGTGTTTTTAATAGATTCAGACCAGATGTTATGACCATTTAATATAACTGTAATCTCAGTGCACAAAAACACATTATTGCTCAGATTTTAACCCTGTCACTCACCCTTTCCTCCGGTGATAGGATGCTCTTTGACCTTTCCTTGAGGTCAGCATAAGTCTCTTTTGGGAGCAAATGTCCCACTTTGCTGTGACAAGTCCAGGTCAGACCCAGGCATTGCATCATTGAGTCCCCACACTACAGCTCTTGACCCCTGTGGGACACCATCAGATATGTGCCCTGCTGGCAAATTCATGTCATGCCTTGTCAAAACATTTGGAGTATTTTAACACCTGCATCCCAAAAATGCATCCCAGCACATTTCACTGGAGAGCATTCGTTGCTCTTTCATATGGAGGGAACTGGCTGTTTATATGCAGAAACTATTACTTTAATATGAAAAATGTATAAGCTGTCATAAATTATACAAACAACTGCATGCAAGTTAATATTTACAATTTAATGCCTGACCAGCTTATGGAAATTCTGCATCTAATCTTGTAGTTTAATGTGCATTGTTGATAAATTAGTAGTGTTTAAAGGGGACATATTATGCAAAACTCACTTTTTGCATGCTTTTGTATTTCTAGTTGGGGGTGAAAAAAACCATCCATCCGTTTTCTGTAAATCAGTTAAAAGATTTTGGTGTCAGGAATCATATGCTTCTATGAGCTGTTTTGATGGCTCCCCTAACCTGACGTCAGGATAAGGAAATTTGCATAGAACCACCCTGGCAGCACCCCTCACCTGTTGAGCCCCCACCCACTAGATTAGTTAAAGATCCACCATTTTGGTCTGCTGGTTTTACGCTATGGCTACAAGCAAGAGTAAGTCACACATGAAGTGTTGTGTTGTTGGCTGCAAAGAACAACACACATCCTTACACTCTCTCCCAGCTAAAGAGAATTAAAGAACTGCATGGCTCCATTTCATTTTCGATGGCCATGTCCCAGCAACAATCTGCAAAAATCTGCATGCGAACCACTTCAAGGCATACTGCTTTGAAAACCTCGGACAGTACACAGCAGGATTAGCCAGCAAACTTTGCCTGACAGAGGGATCTGTACCTACTATTCCTGGCAAGTCAGCAGATGAGGAAGATGTAAGTACTTTCAAATAATGAGTGTTTCTATCACAGTTAAGCATGTGCTTGCCATTTAGCACAAGCTAACAGTAACGTTACTGCTAGCCCCTGCACCTGCTTGGAGTGGTTTTCTCCATTCCAAACTCATGTCATTTTATAGCTTAACAAGTAATGCTTGTTAAAATGTTGTCTAGACTTAAATTAAATATTGTCACGTCATCTACAATGGAGGCAGCCAGCAAGTAAAAGTATAGGCTAACGTTAGTTGTTGTAGCCTTACTTTGTAACGTTACCCAAAGTAAATGTACATTTCCTGTGAAACTCCACACTTCATTTAGGCTACATGGGTTTGTCACAATTTGTACTCGAGGTCAAACAATATCACTGATGATGATGTTTCCTCTACAGCTCGATAATTTGTTAAAGTAATGTTTGTTTTGTTTGAGTAAATGGGTATTAAAATGTTGTCTAGACTGAAATGAAATATTGTTATGTTATATCCACAATGGAGGCGGCCAGCAAGTAAAAGCCCTTAGTCTTGGCTAACATTTGCTGTTGTAGCCTCATTTCGTATATCTCCCAAAGTAAATGTACATTTCCAATGGGACTCCATAATTCATTTACAAGGGTTTGTCACAATTTGTACTCGAGGTGAAACAATATGACAGATGAGTGTATGCTCAACAAAAGAAATTCAAGACTTATCCTGTTATCAGTCTGTAGGCTTTGTAGCTGTTGAATGCAAGCTGGGCATCACAAGCTGTTTATCACAAGTTGGGCATAAATTGTTGTACTTTATCCCATGTAATGTTTTAAAATGTCACCCATCTCCCCACCCCCTTCTCTTTCCTCCTACAGACCACCTCATCCTCTGGGGACCCTCTCTACAGGATGCATTTCCAAAGGCCAGAAAGGGAGAGTGCAGGGTGAAACCCATTAAAACACAGACAACATTCCATAAGTTATATTTTTTTTATTTTTCAACAATAAAAGATTTGTACATTATGCATACTATTGCACTTCAGTGTCTTTACACTAAAGAAAATAATAAATAAAAAATGAACAATGAAATACTTGTACAAGTATTTGTCAAATATTGCACAGAGTATGTGGAAGACTTGATGGGCCTCATCATGGGGCAGGTCTTTGTGGACCCAGCAGAATACAGGGAGGAAATCCTGAAAATGCACGGGACGATGACCCTTCTTCTGCAAAGCTCACAAAAGCTCCTGTAGGCAAGATACCTGTAACGACTAAAAGTTGAACATTGTATTAGTTAGCAGGTTAAATAATCTGTCAGTTCTCTCAGACAAAGTACAGTTGTCACATTTGAAGGTGGCTGAAAATATGTTTGATCAGTTTTATTTCCATTTTTGCTTTGTGTAATAAATATTTTTTTGGTATTTCTAAATGTGATGTTTGTGTGTATGTTTGATACCACCTGTATTTGCAGATAATAGCTATACATAAGAAAGAAACCAATCATTTTGGGGCATTGTCCAATTATATGTATTGGTGTGTAAGGCCACTGGTGACCTATGAACACAAGTAAAGTAAGACTAAAATCTGTGTTTGCTGAAAAAAGCAGTATGTTGTCATAGATTTGTCGTAATTACTGGTAAAAACTAAGAAGTAAGAAATAAAACATACTGCTCTATTTCCCAGAGATGTAAAGCCCCATGGTCAGCTCTGTAGATGTTGAATGCATTTTGGAGAGAGTAAACATTCACGCACACTGGGTGTAAACCTGGATGATCGATCACACATTAGGGCTCTCCTCTAGCTGCTGCAGACGTTGTGTGATGTATGATGTAAGGTGAGTGCTATGCTAGCACAGATACTAGCATATTTGTAAAGAAGTGCTATGGTAGCATAGTCGCTAGCATATTTGTAAATAAGTGAGGGCTATGGTAGCATAGTCGGAAACATATCTGTAGGCCTAAATAAGTGTAACTAATGAATATTACCTGTGAAATCCCCTGGTAGCATGTGTTTTCAGCCTCAGTTGGCATTGCCCCAAAATTTCCACAAGCACACCTATATGATAATATAGCT
Source organism: Ambastaia sidthimunki (assembly GCA_036877625.1). NCBI lineage: Eukaryota > Metazoa > Chordata > Actinopteri > Cypriniformes > Botiidae > Ambastaia > Ambastaia sidthimunki. The sequence continues at coordinate 8,465 of JAZGTK010010666.1, read as the reverse complement.
AATTGAGTGCTGTGAGCTTGCATGATGTGGCACTGGCATGATGTCACAAAAATTAAGAAACACTACATAGTTTACGTCATCACAGGCTGAACAGGGTAGGTTATATAGCCTGACTTAAGTGGAACTAAGGAGAAATGGTGAGGGTAACAATAAATAAGTTGACTAACCATTCAGAAACCGCTTGCTGCATTTGTGGTGTTTGTGCAGGTGGCTCCTCTTCCTCTTGGTCTGGGTCCGACTCAGGGTCGAACGTGTAGGGTTGGATAGCGCCTCTGTTTTCAGTCATTTTCATGTGTAGTAAACGCGCAGCGTAAACATGGGATGGGTGGGGCGTGGCCAGCAACAGCTTATTTGAATACAAAGTGACAGAGCCCTTAAACGGCTCATTCTGAAAGTGACTGAAACTGGCAAGAATAGAGCTGGTGAGATCAATTTATGTGAGAGTGATTTTGTGCAAAGAACTTCATGAACATGTTTTGTATAGCCCATAGACCTGTTCTAACTTGTTTAAAAAAACTATTTAACAATTAACAATTTAAAAATTAACGCATTATTGCAATTTCAACATATACAGCCAAGGGATTGCACAATTTAAATGTGCAAGGAACAACACATCACTGCATACATTAACCTAAAAGAAAATTATAATATAATTAAACAGATTCATCTAATATTAAAAGCACATGATTCAGAGGTTGCATTACCACATTAAAATAATGTGATCACTGGTTCACAGGGGGAGCAGGGCTTTGGGATGAAGAGGGCAGAAATAGTGGCAGCTATTGATTAGCCTGTCACAGCTTGAGGACCTGCGGTGGCTCTGTCTTTGACCAGACACATCTGCACTGGGAATGTAATGTTGAAGAATGGTGGGACAGAGAGACAGAGCCACACTGGAGAGTCTTTGACCAACTTGGTGAAAAAAACCTTCTCTCTCTTACTTATTGTGTTTATCTCTCTCTATTTATCTCTGTCATTCTCCTTCACATCTTTGTCCCACAATTGTCGAATGGCCTCAGCAGTTTGGGTGTTACACACACCCATAAACCTTTTCAGTTAAATGGCTTCAGTGGTACAGCCAGATCTAATGGGATAGCTGCTATGCAACCTCCTGGAGTTAGGCTAGACAGAGCAATGTTACATAAAACATACAAACAACATAAAATATATTTAAAGGGTTAGAGTTGCATCCAATTTTTTATACTTTTTTTTAATGAACAAAACATTTTCAACTAATTTTTTGTGTGTTGTTTTAATAATCATTCAAACATTGGTGTGTCATAATTTGAACTAGCTGCAACTTTGCTGCATGCTGGTCTATTATTGTGGTATTAAAGATTTAAGATGGGGTTGGTAAATTGTTGACATTTTACCTTTAGATACTTGCTCCTGTGGGCTAATTTCTGCCAGAATAAGCTGAAGTGTGGCCCAGTCAGGTTCTGCTCCCATTCATTGACACTTCATTGTTCTCTTGTTATATCTTAAGCTGTGCTGGTGCTGTCTTAATACTCTTTTTCAGGATTAATTTGACACAACCTATGGGTTCATTAGATGAACATGAGGCATATGCCATTGTGAACTGAATTGTGAATTTAGATATAATGCTCCACGATACAGGAGAGAAAATAGACTTTACAAGTCACAAAAATCACAATTCACAAAAATCACAACTATTTCCTGGGCACTTTCTTTTATAGACATTTACTGTCATAAAGATCAAGGCAGGTCACTGGGGCTCTTCTTTAACCATCATGTTTTTAATACAGCTGAAATCCAGTGTATTGAGAAACTCTCCACAGAGGCCAGAACAAACTTGTACTTTAGTAGCTATTTGTCAGTCCAAGATGAGGACTTCTTAATAGCAGCTCTTCTCTGGATGAATGAAGCATTTAACATCATCTTTTATAGAATTTATGTCAAAGTAAGATGTCTAGGAACATCTCAAATTACTTGGCCGTAAAACTGTTCTCTGAAAGAGCGGGAATGAGATGCTGCGTTTTATTATGCTAATGAGAACGTTTTTTGTTTGACCGGTTGTAAAGCATGTGTGTGAAACATGCAGAGAAATTAACTTAAATAACCTCTGGCGCTGACATAATTGGAATGCACGTCTGCAGATGCTATAAACTGACGTGAAACAAATATGGCTTATTTTCTTACTAATATCAGGTTATAATTTTGCCTGAAAAGATGTCTAGACATGCCCACAGTGCCACACTGCGGCAATGAGGCACAGCATGTTCTCTAACAAAAGCAACACTTGATGCTGCATTTCACTAATGGGAATGAGAATACCAACACTGCTGTATTGGAAATGTCTAGACCCCTCAAGGTTGTGTGGTGTGTGCACAAACACTGGAGAGGTCACAGACATGACCAGATCAGCATGGACATCCAAACTATAAAACCTGATAATTGTGTGCAGCATGAACCAACCTGCCAAATTACATACTGAGTGCAAAGGGGCAGAGCCCTATAGGATGCCACTCTCCTGCTAGAATGAGTCCTAAGTCCTAGAGGCAAAGCCTGATTGTGTGTCTCATAGGCCAGGTCATGTCACCCAACGTGACCTAGTTCGCTTGGTGGCTGCAAGTAAAAAGTTGCTCTGACTTGCAAAACTGGCTACCGTGGTGGACATGAGTTTCAAGTAAAGCCTTTCCTGCTCCACTGTAGCAGCGGGGGACAGAAGGCTTCGATAATGACCGGATGCACAGTAGAAAATGGAACTTTAGGAAGATAGTCAGTGTGAAGCTGCAGAATTGCTATGACGTTCAGGGGCAAAGTCTAAGCAGGATGGTGAGACTGATGTCCCTGATTTTCTTAAGAAAAGTAATAGCCATGAGAAAAACGATCTTTAGAGTCATACATGGTTATATTTACAACCATCTATCCTTATTACACAGCAAGTTGTGAAGTTGTGGCCTACTGGTAAGTGAGTCGGGCTTGTAATCAGTAGGTTGCTTGTTCGATTGACACCTGGAGCAGTGGGCAGATAGCAACTGAAGTGCCCTTGAGCAAAGCACCTAACCCCCGATTGCTCCCCAGGCACTGCAGTGATAGCTGCCCACTGCTCCAGGTGTGTGTGTGTTCATGACTTGCAGTGTGTGTTCATTCCTCACCAGTGATGGGTTAAATTCGGGAGAGTTCACATTTCGGGTATGGGTTACCCATATCTGACAAAAACATGTCACTTTCACTTTTAAAAAATGTATATTCTGTGGTAAATTTTACTGTAGTGTAGTGTTTCTGTAGTGTACTGTCTGTTCTGTAGTGTTATGTACTGGTTCTTTTATACAGGTTGTTTTGCACTTTTCTCAGCTGTCTGCACATGTATTCACTTTGTGACATCTTGTAATGTTTGAACTGTCTTCGCAAGTCTGCACAGATGCACTTGGAACTGTGTAATTGTGTCTAGTCCCTGTTGCCTATGTAGCCTATGTCTTATGTGGAACCATGGTCCTAGAGGAACGTTTCATTTCACTATGTACTGCATCTTCTATATATGTTTGAATGACAATAATACACTTCTGAACCTTTTTGTCAGGTGATGCTTGTCAGGCACTGACTCTAGTGGCTCCAACCAGGCCTTCCAACACAATGGCTAAGTCCCAAGACAGGACCCTTACTCTGATGGGTGGCCTTAGTCATCTAGTAGCCACATGATTAAAACAAGCACTCACAGAGTGTTTCCCCACTGGCACCCTATCAATCATAGCATGGCATGCTGAAATGCAGCTGCAAAAATCCTAAGAGCAGCAAAATTTGGGCTGCAGACAGTTTCCTTTGCAAGAACTTCAGCACTAAAACAATCTGGCAGTGAACTAGGTCTGCAGGGAATGCAGAACACCATCTCTCAAAGACACTCCATTTGAGGGCATAAATTCTTTTAGTGGAGGGAGCTGGGAAACTGGGGTCTGAACAACATAGAAAGGGTGCCTTTGAGGATGGCCCTCGGATGAAATCCACTGGCCACAACAGAAATGGTCTCATATTCAGGAGGTCCAAAGGTATTACTGTGGAAACAGACCCAGAACTCTAAAAATTATGGAAAGCATTTTCCTGACCCAGCATGATATTCTTTAGGGCATTTTGAATAGACTCTACATGGGTCCGCCCCTTTTTCTCACCGGATCAAGAAGTCCTGGCGCGCACTTCTGAAGCGTGCCTGGGCACTTCTTTTGAACGGGTGGAGGATATGTCATCTCTTGCCTCTGCGGAGATGGACAGTGCCACCTCAGGGTGCTCCTCTCACGACGACTAAGCATATGAGGAGTTACTCTAGGTGGTAACTCGAGCAGTCGATAGGTTAAAGCTAGACCGGCCACAGGAAAAGGAAACCCTCAAGCGCTCAAAGTTAGACGACAGATTTCTGAGGTGGCCTCAGCGACCTCTCCTCTTCTTTGGTGAACTCCATAATGACCTGACTCATTCATGGACTAAGCCCTATTCATCCTGTGTCTTTGTGCCATCGACATCAATTTATTCAACCATCGTGGATGCAAAGGCACGGGGGTACATGATGATGTCCCAGGTGGAGGAGACACTTGCGGGCTGTCTCTCCCCCTGGGATCTCATCTTCTTTAAAGAAGCTTATGCTCTCCACCAAGACTTGTAGACTGACATCTTCGCTGGTGGGAAAAAGCTTTCTAGGCAGCGGGTCAGTCCGGTGCTGCCCTGCACACTATGGTGGTTTTGCAGGTGTACCAGGCTGACCTGTTTAAAGACTTAAGCACAGGCGGGACCTTCGAAGAAGAGGCATTTTTAGAACTTTGCTGTGCCACAGATCTGTCTCTCTGTGCAACTAAGCAGACGGCCCATGCCATCGGCCATTCTATTGCTGCCATGGTCTCCACAGAGAGACATCTGTGGCTCAACCTCACAGGCATCAAGGAGAGAGATGGTTCATTCCTCCTTGATGCCCCCATCTCGCCTTTTGGCCTATTTGGTGACACTGTCAAAACAGTCGTCAGTAGGTTCCGGGAGGTGAAGTGCTATGATAAGGCATTTGTGAGGTTTCGCTTTGCTCAAGCGTCGGGACTGTCAGCCACCCAGTCCCGACCAGGTTTAGTTTCTCTGAGGCGAGAAGCTCAGAAGGAAAGTGTGGCGAGTCATGCGCCCCCTCGAAGAGACTGGGGAGCGGCTCGCCGCACCTCACAGTCCACCTCAAAGAAACTGGACCTGAGGAGCATCATCTCCTCAAAGAAAAAATCCTGAGGCTGGTGCGCCCAGGACCGTGGGGGGTGTCCCCCCGGGGAGGGGCACATAAAGTTCCTACAGAAAGTAGAGGCTCCTTCCTGGCACCCTCAAGAGGCCGTTGTACAATTTCCACTACTGGCGTTTCGGGAAGCAGCGGCCTGCCGGTCGGTTGCCTCCTGCCACATTACAGGACGCCGGCATTTAACATCCCCCCAACAAAATGAAGTGTCAAAACTAGTGCCCCTTTCAGAGAAACTGGCAGCGTAGAAGCTACTGCCCAATATCTCTCCTTGGGTATAAAAGACTTTAGAGAAAGGCTACAGGATTTAGTTTGCATATCATCCGTTGCATTTCAACAGGGTGGTCTTCACTTTTGTGAAACCAGAACGAGCGCATTTGTTGACACAGGAATTGCAAACTCTGTTGGACAAAGGAGCCATAGAAAGTGTTCCCCTGTCAGACAGAGAGTCAGGCTATTACAGCCGGTATTTTCTGGTTCCGAAGAAAGATGGGGGGCTGTGTCCAATTTTAGATCTTCGCGGGTTTAACCGCTACCTAAGAACATACAAGTTTAAAATGTTGACAATCGGGATGATTGTGTCTCGGATCCAATCAGGCAATTGGTCTCAATCGATGACTCAGACTCTAGTCTCAGATGATCAATCTCAATGACGTGAACTTTCACATAGAGATCTTGCCACAACACAGGAAGTTCCTGAGGGTCGCTTCTGGTGGCAAACTTACCAGTATCAGGTTCTTCCATTCAGCCTAGATTTGTCAACCCGTACGTACATGGAATGCATGGATGCAGCTCTGGCTCCTCTACGACTCCAGGGCATCCGCATTTTAAATTACATAGACAACTGGTTGATTCTGGCTCAGTCTCAAGAGCTTGCACTTCGACATCGGGATGGTGTCCTAGCTCATCTCGAAACTCTGGGGTTAAGACTTAGTGTCAAGAAAAGCTTTCTCTCTCCTGCTCAGAGGACTACATATTTGGGGGTGGTTTGGGATTCGATTATGATGCAGGCACAGCTGTCTCCTTCACGCATCAAATCCATTCTAAACACCCTAAATAAAATCAAGCTAGGCCAGAAAGTTACTGTTCATTACTTTCAGAGGGTTCGGTGATACCCTTGGGCCTCCTGCACATGAGAGCATTTTAGTTGTGGCTCAGAGCCAGGGGATTTTATTCAAGGGCCAATCCCCAGAGGCAAATAAAGGTTACGCGCCTATGTGGTTCTATGTGGTTCAGACCCCGGTTTTTGACATTGGGTCTCACTCTAGGTCCATGTTGTCGCCACAAGATGCTAACGACAGATGCCTCCCTAATGGGCTGGAGTGAGGTCTTAGATGGCCGTCCAGCCCAAGTGATCTGGAGAGGTCACCTTCTCGGCTGGCACATCCATTGTCTCAAAATGATGGCTTTATTTCTGGCCCTGAAATAGTTATTTCAGCAGTTAAGAGGCTACCATGTCCTAGTGCGGGTGGACAACACTACGGTAGTCTCTTACATAAATTGCCAGGGCGGACTGCGGTCGTGCTGCCTGAACAAGCTACCGCAGCAGGTTCTGCTTTGGGCACAGGACAAGTTTCTGTCCCTCAGGGTGATTTATATCCCTGGGTCAGACTTGCTGTTCAGACAAGCTGTGACATACAGGGAATGGAAGCTCCACCCCAAAGTAGTCAAATCTGGGAAAGAGTTATGAAGCAGAGGTGGACCTCTTTACTTCACAGGAGACAGCACAATGTCCCCTCTACTTCTCTTTGACTCCTCCAGCTCCCCTGGGTCTGGACGCAATGGCCCATACATGGCCCAGACTGCGTTTTATGCATTTCCTTTTGATCGCTCTGCTCCCGGGAGTCCTGGCAAAGATCTGTCAGCAAGGGTCTCGCCCCTTACTGATAGCACCCCGTTGGCCGACCAGAGTGTGGTTCTCAGATCTAATATCTCTCCTTGACAGCTCGCTGTGGGCAATTCCAGTCAGGAGGCCAGCTTCTTTAAAAGGGGCACTAATATTGATACTTTCTTTCTTTTGCAGAGATATTAAATGTTCTGTGCTTTGAAAAGTAACAGGAAGCAACTGAACATTACGCCTGTAACACAGACATAGTGTGCAGGGCAGCCCCAGCCTGACCCACTGCCTGAAATTCCTTCCCCACCAGAGACGATGTTACTCTGCATGGCTTGGTGAGGAGAGCTGGCCTCTTTAAAGATGATCAGCTCCCTGATAAAAGTCGAATACATCGACATAGAGGGCACAAAGACATGAAATGAATAAGGCTTCCCCCATGAACAACATAACTGGAGGTCATGGAGGTCCTCCCTCTCAGCTGAAGCAAGAAATAGGATGTTCTCTGTCTGATCTAAGGAAATGCCAGGGCGTGCCTTGAAAGCGGGTGTGAGGACCTGTTGTTCTTGTAAGAGAGTAAGATAAAGGAAAGTGCCTGCCTCCCACTGCTCAGCCAGATCAACCTGTGAGCCACATGATCTTAATATTGGGCTCTGTCCTCAAATGAAAGTGAGGCAAGCACAGAGCACTTTAATTGTGAAGTGTTTACAGTGCACACACTCACTGGATACATGAAGGCAGCATGTTCTTCTCCCAAGCCCTCAAAACAAAACTCATGAGAGTCATAATCAGGGAGGGGATTAGAGCAGGGGGAACACATCTCCTGATCTTAGACATACAGTTAATATTTTTTTTTATTTCTTCTTTCTTTCTACAGATAGACAGCATGCCCAGACGGCATCACACACACAAAGCGGTCTCTAAAGGCAAAGAAACCAGAAGACGAATTTATTTCACTGCAATTTATGGCCTCTGTGTCACTGTTCTCAGTGTGTTTGACACACATGATTGACAACTGGTTGAACAAAGAACATTCTCATTAGTGTTATAAAAAGCAGCATTATGTGTAGTTTTTGATAGGGAGCTGAATATTTCAGAAACTTTTTACTCTTTACTTGCAGAGATAAATAACAATTTGTTAATATAATTATTGAAAGCAAATCGAATTGCTGAAATCGTAATACTATTCAATATTATGATTGTAATTTATTGCAGCTATATTGGGTAATAGAATTATGTAAAAGTGTACAATGAAATTGGTGCCAAAATAGACACCAGGGGATGTCACCCTGTAAAACTGACAAAAAATGTATTATAATCAAAGTAATCTAAAATAGGTTTGTGTAAAGAACAGACAAAAAAGTTAGTTATTCACTAAAAATCTCCTCCTTTGTCATAGCCTGGCACTTTCACCAT
>JAZGTK010010665.1:0-16236 GCA_036877625.1 Ambastaia sidthimunki | reverse complement strand
AACTTTTTATTTAGAGTGGCTGGACTCCACTGCACTATGCAGCTAAAGCCGGCTGTCTGGAGGTTGTGTCGTTCCTGGTGGAGAGTGGAGCATCTCCGTGTGCAGAGTGTCACGCCGGACAGACTCCACTGCAGTATGCTGCTCAGGAGAACCATGAAGACACGGTGATCTTCCTCCTCAGAAGAGAGAAAAACATCCTTCAACTGCTGGAGGACAAGAAGGTCATTCTTCATCATCATTTTTATTCAAAAATGTATTTGTTTATTTTTCTGGATTTGTCTTGTTAGGTTGTTTGATGTGTGGTGTGTTTTGTTGTAGTTTGTTTGACTTTAAAATGATACGTCTGTGATTAATGTAGAATATAGTTTTTTTGTAGTCTTTTATGTAGTTTGTGTTTAATCCAGTAATGTTTGGTCTGAAGTTTGTGTTCAGTCTGGTAGTGTTTTGTATGTAGATTGTGTTTAAGTCAGTAATGTTATTGTCTGTAGTTTGTTTAATCCAGTGATGATGTGTCTGTAGTTTGTGTTCCGTCTAATGGTGTTTTGTCTGTAGTTTGTTTAATGATGTTTTGTCTGTAGTTTGTGTTTAATCTGATGGTGTGCGGGCGGATGAGTGATAACCTCGCGCTGGAGGAGTTGGTCCTGCACTCCGCCGCGCCTCTGGATACAGCCGCGCGTCTGTCGCGAGCTCTTACTCTGGCCTCGCTGAGAGAAAAGGAGCGTTCGGTTGACCTGCATGCGGCCGCTCAGCACTGTGAGGTCATGGCCTCTGACCTCTTGACCTTAGCTGCTTCGGCTGGGGGTCAGGGTGCAGGTCCTATCATCAGGGCCGTGGACCACCGGGGCGCCAGTGTGTTGGACTGCCTGATAGAGGGCAGACAGAAGGGTGTGGTGTCCCACCCAGCGGTGCAGAAGTACCTGACAGATGTGTGGTATGGAGGCCTGCAGTGGGACACCTGGAAAATTGTACTGCTGTTCTTCTGTTTTTTGGTCTGTCCTCTGCTGTGGCTGGTCCTCTCATTGCCCCTCAGACACAGGTAACAGCTTTGATATTCAGATTTAGACTTACATTTACATTGAAAGGAGATTAAGTTTTTGTTATGAAATTTATAAATAGCAAACACAAGTTTGGACACACTTGCTCGTTTTGCATTATTGCTGTTTTCTACATTTTAGAATGGTAATACTGTCTTAAAATAGTAGTATGCAAGTATGCAAACTATGTAGTGTACTGGGATGTTTTTTAAAACGGAAGGAGTACTTGACTGCATCACTATTTGCTCTAATTCTATTAAATCTTTGATAAATGTAAGTTTTGTAATTTTATATATATATTATATATAAAGAAAACTATATACAATTTATATGTCTTTTATAAATCATTTCAAACAGTGAAGTCTTAGACCAAAAAGTTCTTAAGATCATTTGGAACATGTGATGAAGAATGAATTTGTGTAACTGTTTTCCAATCTCCTCACAGCTTCAACACTATCCCCATTGTGAAGTTCATGAGCCACCTGGTGTCACACGTCTTCCTTTTGGCCCTGTTCATCCTGACCATCGTTTACCCTCCCCTGAACCCTCTCTCACAGGCCCAACTGGTGCCCAGCTGGGCTGAATGTCTTCTGCTCATCTGGCTGTGTGGACTGCTGGTATCTGAGCTGACATTCCCTGATGAGCGAGCAGGTTTAGCCTGGATTCGACTCCTCCTGCTGGGCTTTTCTGCTGCTGCTCTGCTTTGCCACGTCCTGGCTGTCTTCACACAGTGGTGGCCTCCAGCTCATCTGCACTGCCTGTTTGCCCGGAATGTTCTCCTAGCCGTTGCCATGACACTGGGCTTCATTCAGCTCTTAGAGTTCCTGACGTTCCACCATTTGTTCGGCCCGTGGGCCATAATCATCAAAGACTTAATAAAGGATCTCTGTCGCTTCGCTGTCATTCTTGTGCTGTTCCACACTGCCTTCACACTGAGTCTGACGGCCTTATGCCAGCCTCTGTATCCTCAAACAGGTCTCCAGGACAACGGCACCCTCAACACCACTGAAGTTTCCGGGCCCGGACCTTTAAATATGTCCGTGCTGCTGTTCTTTGCTTTGTTTGGCCTGACCGAGCCAGACAAAATTCCAGACGTGGAGCGTTCGCCCCCCGCAACTGCCATTTTGGCTAAAATGGTTTTTGGTGTCTATCTAGTGCTGACCTTCATCGTGTTGATCAACCTCCTCATCGCCATGATGAGCGACACTTACCAGCGCATCCAGGCACAGTCCGACATCGAGTGGAAGTTCGGCCGTGCCGTTCTGATCCGAGACATGAGCCACAAATCTGGAATTCCATCCCCCTTCAACCTGTTCACCAACCTGTTCTACTATATGAAGGTCTTCTGTAAACGTGGAGGTATGGTTGATCTTTCATAGTCATGGTTATGTGACAATCCCAGAGTTTCTTCAGCTTTTTCATGATGTTTAGAAGTTGTTCTGTCATGATCTTTATTTAAGCCATCAGGAGAAGAATGAAAATCTGTGTGAATGAGCTTCAGTGTTTATATGGTGTTGAGGGTTTATAATCTGGGTTTTGTACAGGAAAGATCTGTTCTGCTGAAGATCATGATGTGATGAATGATAATGAAGATGCTGAAGGTCTGTCAAACTCACGGTCTCTAGATCTTCTGCCTCATACGTCAGTCAGCTGGGTCAGAGGAAACAAGAGGTCCCAGATCCTCCCTGATGGCAAGTGCACACACACGCACACACATGCACTCACACACACACACATACACACACACATACACACACACATACACACACACGCACACACACGCACACACAAACACACTCACATGCACACACATACATACACACACACACATACATACACACACACTCACACACACATACACACACACATACACACTCACATGCACACACACATACACACACACACATACAGGCACACAAACATGTTTCTCTCAAAATATTCTTGCAGTAACGTTAGTAGTTTTTGTAACAAATACCACTTATCAAAAAGTTGTTAGTGGAACATTTTAAGAATGTTACATAATTAAAAAACATTTGAACAACATTATTATAACCTAGCTTTGTGAACGCTTTGAACTTTCTTAGAAAGAATAACAATTTTAATGTATTTGTAACTAGAAACATTAGTGAAACATTCTTACAACCTAAAATTGTTAGCTGGGTATATACCTAATGATATGATGAAACAAAAGTCTGTTTCCCAGAAGTCTTTAAGAAAGAAACTCATTTTCTTATGATGTTTCTCAAAACTGTCACTTCATGCTTGTTCTGCTGTGACTGCGCAGGCAGCCAGGTCATGACCTGCAGGCCTGGAGGACAGATGCATGTGGAGAACGTGGTTGATTGGCCGGTGATAGTCCAGCAGTTTTTAGCCCAGCGCAGACAGAGGGACCGATCACTTCCAGACGAAAGTTCATGAGACATCATTTGCACTGCCTGTAAACATGAGCGCCCAGCACCTGATCCCCAATCTACTTCAACTTCCTGTTTCATAAAGCAGCATTAGCTTTAGCATGCTAACAGCCTTTTCTTACGTTTACTGCCCGCTGGAGCTCATGATTAAAGTTTAGTGTGTGTGATTGGACGCTGCATTCTATTCAAACACGGATGTTGGATTTATCTTACTCGCATATAAAGAAATGTACCGCTAGCGTGTCAGAAAGGTCTGCATTGGATAAACTGTGCTATGCATGCATTTGTTATAGTTGCAATCGTTGTGCAGGTGTACAGTTATCAACACAAGATCGTTTACTTTGTTTTACACATCTGCGAATGTTTGCTGAAGTTTTTTTATCATGTAATGTAGAAACGTTGACTCGTTGAACTTTTCGTACCTTATAAACCGTACAATCGTTAAATGTTTGCATGACATCTACATCCAGATAAAACTTGATTTTACTCGCGGGTTTAAAAGTTGAAAGTTAAACTTTAGGTGGAGTTCATGCCGCACTCGTGCACTGCCCAATTCTGTTACAGTATTAATTTTTTAATACAGTATTAAGTGTTACTGTTTTATTGCTAGTGTCACAAAGTATCAATGTTAATGAGGATATCTTTATTTTACTCTTGAACTTTCTTATGCTTGTTGCATGTAAAGTGCTGTACTTTCATCTATATACGATTATATACTGTATAAGCACCATGTTTATAGAAATTATACAATAGTCATAAAAATCCTGTTTGTTTGCTCTGACTCCCAAAAACAGAAATAAACATGAATGTTCTTCAGTTTTTAATACTGAGGCTCCTAAAATTGTAAGATGTGTCTCTGTCTTCATTCAGTTCGGAGAGTTTTCTCTGGATAGCACAGCTGAGCCTGTTGTGAGGTCTCATTAGGATCTCATCAAACATTTTGACAGCATTTATATAACATTTGGTTGATGCCAAGCAACTTAGTACATTCAAACTATACATTTAATCAGTACGTTTGTTCTCAGGGATCGAACCCACAATCCTTGCGCTGCAAACACAATGTTTACCAGTTTACAGGAACACTTATTCCCTAGCTAACAATATCTAAACAACAGAATGTTTTAAACGTTAAATTAAATAATGTTTTTAATGCTTTTGTAACTTGAAGGAAATGTTAGTAACTTGTAACTTGAAGGAAATGTTAGTGAAATGTTCTTACAACGTAAAATTGTTAGCTGGGGACACGTAACAGTCAGTCATAATGGACAGCTCTGACGTGAACTGAGGTAATGTTAAGCAGGCACCACACGGTTCAGATGTACCGATATATGATCATTTCCAGTCCTGCTGTCTCTCTGACAGGCCACAGGAAGCGTCTCTTACAAACCCGCCTCACGCCAACTCAAAGCAGAGCTGTTTTAGAAAGATGAATGGCTTTTATGCTTAAAACATTTCACGCGTTTATGCGTCTGAATTCTCTGTCAAGTTTAACTTTGGACAGGATGATAAGAGGAAGAATAAACATTTTGTAATGAGGTAGAATTTTTCACTTTTATGAACGTTCATTTTTGGCTGTGTGTTTATGAGCAGAGAAAGGAACTCGTCCTTCCTGCATTAAGAGCAAATGGTGGAAACTAAAGATTCACTATCCTGAAATCACATTGGATTGGAGTAGCTGTGATTCATGTTTTCATGTGATTAATTCGTTTGCATTCGTTTGACGTTTAGACCAAACATTAGACATTATGTTTCCTGTTTTTGAGCTTCTCATGTTGCTCATTTTGCATCTATAAAAGCTCTTAATTTTGAGCTGGCTGTCTTACAATCTCCATCTTCTTGTTTAAACATTTTGTACCAAGGAATAAAAATTCAAAAACATTTCTTAAATTGTGACTAAATCATGACAATGTCAAAAAAATCTTGTTCTTAATTTCATGCATCTTTTAAACCAGTTTTGAAATAACAGAAATGACACTGAATTTTTTTTGGTTGTTTTTTTTTGGAAATGGTATAATGTTATTTTTTTTACATACATTAAAGTAAATACCATGGTACATGATTATGATAATCATTTAAATACATTTATCCAATACAAATTTATTCAATATAATAAATTTGATAATTAACAAATTATATGTATTACATTAAATAATAAATATAATAATTATCTAATAATATAGAATTATAAATATATAATAAAATTGATAATTTTTATGATGTATAACAGTCCATACAGTACATATATATGGTACAGTACTATATATAAATACAGTACTATATATTAAATACATTTATATAGTTTAAAATAATATGGCTAAAACTATATTTAGCAATAAGACCCTGTTTTAACATGAGAATTATTAGTGGTATTAGTATCATATAGTATTACAGTATCATAGTATCGCCACAGTACTTTTTGTGTAAGTTTAGGGACTGAACCTAAAAACAAGACGGGCAGCTTATATCTTTAACAGCTGTCATCTTTATAGTTGAATGTACACACTTTGACACGTGTCCCACTCTGTGTCTGTATATACAGAACCTGTTTTAATCCAGCATTTTATTGGTTCTTGAGAGACAGCTCTGATACACTGTTTTTCTGGGTTTTATCAAGGTGACAAATGTTTAAACAGTGACGGCTGAGAGAGACGGGCTAACGTACATGCTAAAACCCAAGCATCACTGTGTTAGCATTAGCATTAGTTAATATTAGCATGTTTGACACTTTCAATCAGCTCCACATGACTGTGTCCCACAATGTTACTTTGAAAGTTCTGGAAACATTCAAAAGTCTGTTTTTTTTACACATTAACATATTAACATTACTGTTTTGTTACAAGAAGCATATTATTCTAACTTTTTAATTTATTATTATTTTAATTTATTTTAAAAGTGTTCTGTAATGTTTTTAAAACTTTCCACTTTAGATACAACAACTTCAGATAAATGTTTTTGATATTCTATATAACATTAAAAACTTTTACTAAGGCTGATATAACTTTGAGAGGAAATTCAGAGAACATTAGTCAATGTTCTGAGATTGTTCTTTGTTACATGGGTATGTTCATGCACAAGAGAAAGGGATGCTATGCTCAAACCAGCGTAACATTGTTTGCTGGTCTTTCCTGGTTTAAGTTAGTTTAACTGGTGTCCAGCTAGTCTTCCCTAAACTGTGGCCAGCCAAAACTAGTAACTCACCTTAGACCACCTTGGCTTTTTCTGCAGGAAGATGAATGAGTGCAGATGATGGTCTTGTTGAAGAACTTGTTAATCGGTTAAGAACATTGGGCATGGTAGACCACCCTTGAGTCTCTTAACCTGGTTAAACTCTCCGTGGAATCCCAGTTGTGTTACCTCTGAACACTCAGACACAAAACATGGAGAAATATGAACCCTTATCAGCTTCACAGCTGGACCTCATAAGAGAAGACAAGAAAATACTGCATTAGAGAATTCCTTCAGTTCATACCGGATTCAGTGCCAAACCTGCATCCATCACACCATGTTACAGGTAAATACAGCCGCATTTTCAAATCAGTCTTTATTTCTTCACCTAAACACATCTTTACTGAGACAGAATGTTCCAGTGATACATGCAGAACTGTCAGGTGTCCACTGAGAATATACACATTCAATTTGTTTCATTTAATTTGTTCAAAGTGAAATTACACAATAGCAGGAATAATGAACTAGATTAAAACAAATCGTTAGTTGCAATTATTAGATTTTTCAGTAGTATTTTGGTGAATATTGGAACTTACTTAAGAATTCAGAATGTTTCACTTTTATGAAAATGTGTGAAATTTTAAAGGATTATAATTTTTAAATCAACATCATTTTTATGTCCCGTAGCACAAATGAAAGATTTTGTTAAGGGGAGATTTTGTCATTCACACCAAAGAAGCCACAACTGCCATAGATAATTCCTGTAGTTTATTTCATTACTTTTGGACTGTGAAACCTCACAGTTCAAGCACTGTTTAAGTTGATGTCTTCATTTTCAGACACTAAAATCAATTAAAAACAGGGTAGATGATTGTTTCCAGAAACATTTTTTGTTATGCTGGTTAAAAGTCTTATCACATCCCAATAGCAATCACACATGGTACACTATAGCAAAAAGTGAAGTGGTCTAAATATATATTATATATATATATTATATTATGTGGAGGGACAAGACCATAAATATTCGTCCAATCATTGGTTTTGATCTGAATGCAATGATAGGATGTCCTACTTGCCTGTCAAACTTGGCCTGTCAAACTAGGCAAGTACCACCCAGAGGGAAGGGCGGGACCTATATGCTCTCAAAACTAGCTTGTTATCGCTAGCAAAAACCAGAATTGTCCCTACCTTTAATTTTATGTAAGAAAGAATTTTTCTTTAGTGGGAAACAAAGTGACTTCAAGCAGGTCACATTTTATTTATTTATTTATTTATTATTTATATGATGTTTTTTCTGTAAAACACTGTAGTGTTGCAATCGCGGGCCTAGCTAATCTTTGAAAATAGACATTATTCCCAGGGCTCCACTCCTACAAAAGCTGATTTTCTCTAAATATGGAATGTGGATGTCATGAGAGAGAGAGAGAGAGAGAGAAAGAGAGAGATGGACTGAGACTCACTTCACAGAGGAACTTGTTGAATGAGAGCACTTGAGAGGCAACACAGCAGCACAGAGACAATTTAGGAGGTGATAGTCTGTAACACAAATGAGAAATCATGACATCATACGTTTCACCTCTTTCAGCATGAGCCGTGGAGACAAGTTTCAGTGAGATTTCATCTGATTTAATAACTGTAGAAATAAAAGATCTTTACTACAGATCCACCTGAACCAGACACAGAAGCAGCAGCCCGGCAGGTAAGACCCTTTTCCATTCTGCATGTTTATCGATATATGCGGCCTGTGGTTTTTATTTATAGTCTTTAACCCTAAAACCTTAGACGTTAATGTTATATTTTCCAATGGAAAATTACAGTGGGATTCCCCTGCTGACGGAACCATGTGGGAAATCATGGAATATAGCAGCCACAATATCCAAGACACAATATCTAAATGCACAAACTCCTAATTTGGAACATTCATAAGTAAAGAGTCAAGATCAGATCTGAGGTTATCAACAAAAACAACTTTTTGTATATACGGTGTTTAATTAAACCTCTATTGTTCTGACTTTCAGAAAGAACCATTTCATACCAGAGAGAGAGAAAGAGAGAGAGAGAGAGAGAGAGACTTGTGCTAAACGAAGCATGAACTCTCACAAAATAAAAACTAAAGAATTTTCCATTTTTAGAAAGCTATGAAAAGCTTTATGGAGTGTCCACTGAAGAGATTATTAATGGTGCATTAATAATGATTTCACATTTAAGAAATGTATTACTTATAAATTTTAATCACCCTCAAGTTGTTATTAGATGTTTAGCAGTTAGAAACGACTCTTTCTCATACAGCTACAGCTCACAGGGTGGTCAGAGACTGAAGCACAATTGTATAAACATGAACAAGATTTGAGACCTTGTTTAAAGGATCAGATCGGTCCCTCTTTAATGTTGTTTTTAAGCTACCATATATATTTTAGTTTTATTGTATGGAAAACTGAATAGCACAAGTGTGAAAATCATTATTTCAAACCAGATATTATATTTGTGTTTTTCCGTGATTTTTAAAGTTTTGTGTGTGTGTGTGTGTGTTTAATCTAAATGAACGCTGTCCTTTTTAATTTTGAAATCTTTAATTTTAAGTGTTTTAGTCATGGGGACGACCCTCAGAGGGTATCACAACCTGACCACTGAGTGTCCAGTTAACGTCACCAGTCATCTCCTGGGGGTCCCTTACCTGAAGAAACTCTCCCACCTGGATGAAGCTTTATACCAGAACTTCTACAGCCTGTGGATTACGCTGATTGTGATCAACACGCTCATGTTTGTGGTTGGCGTGGTCCTCAACAGTCTCGCCCTCTACGTGTTCTGCCAGAGGAGCCGCTCTCGAACGACTCCCGCCATCTACACCATTAATCTGGCTGTGGCCGACCTGCTGGTGGCGCTGTCGCTCCCCGCCCGCATCGCCCTGTATCACAGTGGGGGCGACTGCACGGCCTGTTTCTACGTCCACACCTTCAGCTATTTCGTGAACATGTACTGCAGCATCCTGTTTCTCACCAGCATCTGTGTGGACCGCTACATGGCAGTCGTGCGGTCGGCGGGAACCGCGGGCCGTTGCCGTACTCCCGTCGTAGCCAAAGGTGTGAGCGTGTGCGTGTGGGTGTTTGCCGTAGTGGTTACTTATTCTCTTCAAACCTCGGCTTTGGAATTTCACGGCACTTCCTGTTGTCGTCTTGCCGTGCTCTTTGCCCTAACCGTGCTGGAGTTTGTATTGCCACTTCTGGTCATCGTAACGTTTACCGTACGCGCGGCCTGCGCGCTGGCAAACGGCAGGCTGATGCCTCAGAGCTGGGGGCGCCGCGCTCGGGCCGTTCGGCTGCTGGTGTCTGTGCTGGTTGTGTTCACGGTGTGCTTTATGCCGTACCACGTGAGGGAAGCTGTGGTGTACTTCCAGTTAGGCGGCAGCCGAGAACAGCACGTGGTGGCGTATCATGCAACCATAACCCTCAGCAGTTTAAATAGCTGCCTCGATCCTGTAGTTTACTGCTTCGTGCCCGATAGCTTCCGTTCCACCCTACGCAGGGAGCAGAGAAAGAGATTGACAAGGAACCTGACGCCCAGCTCAGTGTCTAAAGGTAACAGGAGCCCCAAAGACTCTGGGACACCAGTGGCCATTGGGTACAGTGTGGCAACATTAACCGTAAGAGACATCCCAGCCTGAAACATCTAAACCAGACAGCAGTGAATCTCAAACAGACATTTTAACAAAAAGCAAATGTGAGATATCATCTCTCCAACCTGAAGAAGCCAAAGTAATGCAATTAAATCACAACGGCTCTGAGAGACACAGAGAGAGAGAGAGAGAGAGAGAGAGAGAGAGAGCGGGTACAAAGTGTTCATTAAACATTTCCAATATGTTTTAAAGCTACAATCCGTACAAATTGCCTCTCTACCACCATCTCTGTTTGAAACATAAAATTGTATGTTACCTGCAGAGTTATTTTCTTACTGTGGATAACAAGTTTTAATTTTTAACAACTGCTGTATAAACAACCTAACAGTGAACGTTCTCAGAACACTGTGGTATGTTCTCTGAAAGTTCTCTTATAGTTATCTAAAAATATTATTGTATAAATCCTATGCATATATATTAAAAACGTTATTCTTAAGTTGTTAGTGGAACATTACAGAATTTAAAAAAATAAAAAACGTTCTTATAACATCAATACAACATTTAAAAATGCACTTTTTGAACTTTCCAAAAATAACGTTTTCAGGACTTAATGGAAACGTTGGGAAAACGTTCTTAAACCAAAAATTGTGAGCTGGGATTTCTACCCTACACGGAGATCTCATCTCTGCTGTTTATTTTGCTGCTCACTTGATTTAATGGAGGTGTTAGCTCATGTGTTTATGTGTGAAGACCACACTGAGCCCACCACACACTTACAGAAACTCAACGTAAACCTTTCTACAACTCAAAATAAACGTCTTTTATGGTTTGTTTAAAGCGCTCCCGCTTTACTGTCAGTAAATGGGAACAGTATTAGATAACAGTGTTCATGTCTAGTGGAGGCAGATGGTTTATACAGACAAACTGAACAAGCAGTTTGAAGTATTTTAACTTCATTGGGTAAATGGCTCTGCGTGTTTTGTTCCCAAGAGCAATTTAACAATTTAATCTCACACAATCATAATCGTATATACACAGTACCAGCTCTTAAAATCTTTAAAAACCTTTTGATCTAATGAATAAATTATGTACACATTATATAAGTAAGAGTTAAAGTCTTTTAATGGATCAATTGGAGACGAAAAAAATTATACAAAAGTCGTAGTTTTACTTAACAGATGAGGAGTGTCTACAACTGGTATAAAATAGTATAAACATTTATACTGGTATAAAATAGGTTGTGTGTAAATTAAATGTGTATTTTTTTCAAATAAAACAACAACAACAAAAAAATAGAGAACAATAATGTTTTGTTCTCTTGAAGGTCAACATTATAAAAATGTTAATCTTTTTTTAACCTCTTGTCATTAAAAATGTCAGGTTGACCGAGACAAACTGCACCACAAGGGGGCGCCACGCGCTTTAGAAAGGCTTGTGTGTGAAGACAAATAGTTATAGTTTTGTAAATAATTTTGTACATATCTTACTGTCAAATAATCGAGCACGAATATTTTGGCTGATGTAAAAACCCAACTGACTTGGCAATCTTCAATCTTTACTGAGTTGATGGGAAAACCTTTCTGTACTGTTGCTGATAATAATTAATGTAGCTAATAAACATTAATACCAGTTCTGTGTGTTTTAATGTTATTTACTTTCAGTTTTGTTGACACTAAATGTGTCAACAAACACATTTCAGCAGAATTCAGCAGTAAGTTTGAGAAAACAATAAATAGTTATAATAAATCATACTTTTTATTTATGGTTTAAAATAAATACATTTTTCATGCATTTTAGTACATAGATTCTCTTCGACCCACACTGAGGTGGTTAAATATGTAGCAATGAAACATTAAGCATTAATGCAGTCTGCTTTGTTTTTCACTAGTCAGGGTTCGACTAGGGAAAATTCCTCACACAACTTCCATTTCTGTTAAATGACGTTCATACCCTCTTCTTTCAGACAGACACATTTGGTGAGAGCCACAGACAGGCTCAACACGGGATCGAAACATTCCTCATTCACACGATAACACACTTCAGTCTGTAGTTTAGTGTTCCTCACTCTTCTGCCAGCCACAGTGTGTCCCTTCAGAAAAAACTACCAGAGGACATGAAACTTAATGGGCAGGTTTTTCTGAGAGATTTAGCAGTTTAGCATCCAAACATGCATATTTACCCACTTAAAAATGTAAACTCAAGAGTTTTGGTGGCCACTGCCTCCGTGTTTGTACTGTTCTGTGAACATCATGAATAGAAGAATATATCTGAAGGTTTAATTAAACATGTCACCTTTAATGGGACTGTTTCCATTGTGATTTTCAGTATGAACCCACAGGGTGTGTGATAAAGTTAAATGAGGAATAATACTGATAAAAAAAACATTGTATGAAAGTTTAACATAGTTTGCTGGTTTAAGCTGGTCTAGCTGGTTTCCCACCCTGACCAGGTTGGTGTTTAGTTAGCTTGGCTAGTCAAGTGCACAAAACCCCTCTAAAACCAGCAAACCAAACAAGTGTCCAGCTAACTTAACCAGATTTAAACTGTTTATTTCAGCAGGGGAATCTGCCTCATTTCTGTTATATTTCATTGACAAACCTCCTCAAGGTTCATGTGTAAACATTCATGCAGTAAATGTGATTCAAACAGAACACGACACATAACTCACAACATTTTCTGTCAGAAATGAGCTGGAAGCTTCTGGCTGTCATCATAAAGTGCATTTTGCAGGTCAGAACTGCTCACTTTGATGGAAAATCGCTGTTAGTGTGAATAACTGTTAACAGTAAAGTGACTTCATTTCAGTATATGTGACATATTTTTGATTCTTGGACCATTTAGTACCTGATAAATGTCCCTGTGAACCTGTGATGGGTTTGAATAAACAGCTAGTTAGTTAATCAGGATCTCATGACCTTTTGAATCCTTTTGAAGCCCATATGATCACATACAGAGTATCTGTTCATCGCTGAATACAATAATATACACGTGAATCACAGACGGAAAACTGGAGGGAAAACTTTACAGGTTACTTGAAATAATTATGTTAAAAAATAATGATTATACCTGAAATAACTGTGTTCCAAAAAGTGCTGTGGTGAACATTTATAAGACATTATATATAAGACATTTAAAGCTATAATGAATTTTTTAACAACAGTAAACAACAGGTGGACAAAACCTTCATACAAACCTTCATCATTTTTAGATTTCCATGTATTCTGTACAAACAGAGGAAATGTTTCTTATAGGTTTCTTATAGGTTCAGGACTTCTTTATCAGGTCATGAAGTCTTTTCTACAGTATGTCACTGTGTGAAGGGTGAATCTTAAAAAAGGTCTAAAATATCTCTACTGACAGGTAAAGAATAGTTACCACCCTCTAGTACTGGTTAAACTGGTTTCTCAAGTGGTACGGGTAAAGATTACCACTGCAGCACATTTAAATCAAAATGCTGGGGATATGTTTTTGTTATGTTGTTTTTTCGTCATTTTAAATATGGAAGGATCTTTTAAATCTTCATATACAAAATCTTTCCAACTCAAAATTCGCCTTTTTATCGATAGGACAGATATGATGTAATTTGCCTTTTCCTATGAAAAACTTTAACTGATGTGAATGCTGACTGTATTCAAAAATCATTTCCTGACTGGAATTATGCAGCTGGTCATACGTTCACACTTTATATGTCATGCTATACAAGAATTCAAAACAGAATTCAAAACTCTCTTTTTATTCAAGCAATGTTAATTTACTAAATGCACAACAGTAACTGCCTCCAATGAAAATGTGCTTAAATGTGGTAAAAACACTCGCAAATTAAATTTACTTTAAATTGTTTTACAGGTTTGTTGGGGGTCCACATATAACTGACTGCTGCTGTATTTTCATTGAAGAGGGTCTGAAGCTTCAGATTGTGGACTGATGCAACAACACACTCACATTTCTCAGGCAGAGGACGTTTGGAGAGGGTGGGATATTTAAAGACAGAGAGAAGAGCTACCACACTGCATTAGATGTTCATCCTGGGGATTAGCAGAGAAATGAGACATTCTGACACATTTAAAATAAACCTGCTCTGCTAGACCACAGGATCCGCCTCACACTCAAATCCCCTCTGATGGAAACAGGCAAAACTGGTCACACTGGGTACCACTGCAACAAAACAAAGTGTTGCTAACCAAAGTGTCTTTCAAATATTTCAGATCGTACAGCTTCTTCTTTGACAATCATCTTTTCTGCCTATTTTAATAAACAATAAACACAACCTTAAATGTAATGTTTTGGTTACAAAAACAACTTTTTGTTATCACACTATGAGGGGGTATGTTGTCACAACGGGAACTTGACATTAAAAAGCCTACGATAGACTTAACAGGTTTTACACAGGAAACTATTTTAAAACACAAAACAATTAATGGAAAAGCAAAGGTCACATTAGAAAATATCAAACTACTGTTTTGGCCAACAACAAGTGTCATAAATAAATAGAATCAACTTCCCAATGTGACAACTAGCCCCAGTCTCTAAACTGAGAACAACGTTAAGGAAACTGCTGATTTAAATGGGTTGCCATGGTGATTACAGCAACCTGGCAAACTTTTTCCCGAGCACACTGTACATTTTTAATAAGGTTACCATAATACCATAAAAGTTTTTCTTTGGTTTAGTAAAGCCTCTTGTTGACATGAAAACTCACTGAACAGACAATATATTCCATTCTTGTTTTCTTCTGGACTGGAATCAGCTCTTATCCCAGTTAATCAGACCATGTGAACAGAATAAATGCATGTTTTGTTCTAACACATTCTCAAGAGAGCAATTACCAACTAATTTAGTAGGTAAACTCAATCTGAGGGTTGTTATGCTGTTAGGTGGTTGGTACTGGACTGAGTTAAAGAGTTCTTCTCAAAACCTTAGTGTATCAACTTCAGACCTGTTCTTCAATTTAACCAGAAGTCATTTTCATCCTATTTAATAGTCTGTCAGTCAAAATTATAAATCAGATCACTTGAAAAGTTAATTCACATCTCTTCTCAACAACCACAAGTACCAAAGTTTAATACTGATGGTTATGGGTGGGTTTGACTTTAATGACAAAAGGTGTGATTACTGTTTGTTTTCTGTTTTTTTTTCTATGGATAAAGATTTGAGGAGCAGAAGGCTTAATATGATTTCCAAGTCATCTCATTGGTTTCCAGGTGCAAAACAGTTGAAGCGATGAGAAATGAGCCCAGAGGAACGAGCTGTGATTGGTCGAGCCCCTTTAATGGTTCCGCCGGATGTGAAAGTTGAGGTCCAGATAATCACGCGCTTTGCACGGAGAAACAATAGAGAGTCGTGGAGCTCAGCCGGGACTCAAACTCTCCGGGTCGACTCTCAGAGTTTATCAACACAATGGCTTCCTGTCCAGGCGGTGTGTAGTCTGTGCGCGGGCCAAGATCCCAGCGACCGGCGTGTTTGTGTCGCGCTGCTCGGTGACCCGTCTTCCTCCCAGACATCCATCAGCGCTGACGCGGTCAGAGAGTGATGACGGCCAGACTTCATTACAACAGCTTGATTTATTCTTTACACACAGACAATAAAAATAACAAATGACCTCCAGGACAAACATCTGAACCAGATTTATGGCTTGACCTGTCATGATCTGGGAAAAAAATATTGTGTGGTATGAAATTAATTGCATCAGTTTTTACTGGATTTTTTGGGATTGAGTGTTAATTGGCAGAGCTGTATTTTATAATTAAACCAGCAAGACATGACTAACTGCAGAAATAAGAAATTTCTCAGACAGCTCTTTAATATCTTAGTTGTTTATCCTGGAGAGCAAAAAATGGAAACTTCAGAAAGACTTGTCATTTTCTAGCTTGTCTCTGATAAAAGTGGCTCCTCTAGAGTTTTAGAAGACATTTTTTAACATCTCACATGTTGACTATATCTCAATATGATCTCATACACATTGCCTCAATATAAGCCTCAATATTAGGTTTACAGTGTTTGCTGCTTCAATGGG
>JAZGTK010010664.1:0-16236 GCA_036877625.1 Ambastaia sidthimunki | reverse complement strand
CACACACACACACACTCTCTCTCTCTCTCTGTCTGTCTCTCCCTCTCTCTCTCTTGGCAGTCATATGTAGGTGATCTGGGTGTCATTACTGTTTGGCGGTCTGTCAGCATGCATGATGACATTCAGATGCATGCTGCATGTTTGTGCGCTTGCATTTGTGTTGCCGTGTTTGTGCACTTGTACTGCATGTACAAGGATGTTATGCAGGATCAGGTGAGATTTGCCCCTCTGTCTTGTCCTGCCTGGGGGGATCAAAGCCTGTATTTACCCCCAATGCGAGCCACATGCACTGACAGATGCGAATTTGCATGCACACGCATATGCGATGTTCTAACTGTATTGATTCGCCCTGACTTCTTTCAGCAAGTGAGAGCAGCTGTGTTTGAACGTGTGTACAAGACGCGGCGTACGGCGTGTGTGCGTGCTGGAATTGTGTAAACCTCTCGTCACGTTGTGTCAGTGTGTGTGCGTATCTTTGATTTCCGTCAGATCCTCTATTATCTTGCCTTCAGCTGGGAAGAAATCAACCCTTTTGGTTGTAATTATAGTGACTTTGAGAAGAAAAGATTAAAAAAAGAGAAAGAAGTGGAGAGAGAGCGGGAAAAACGACTTCAGCGCCTGTGACATATTAGTCATTTTTTACCGTAATTGTTTTTCGACCCTCTTTGCCTTTGTTCACACACACGCACTGACAGGCGAGTGTTCTGAGTGTCGCAGAGGCTCCAGTCAGCAGTGTGATGGTTTATTGATGAGTGTTTGTACTGGAGTTCTGATGGGGTTTCTGGGAAGGTCTGAAGGCTCAGCTGGTTGCTCCTCAGGGGACAAAGCTGATCGGCTGGTACAGAGCTTTGACAAATCTGCTTCCTGCATTTCCTTAGCCCAGCTAACAGGGAACATTCGTAAAACGGCTAATGTTCTCTAAAAGTGTTCTCAGAGTTACCAAAAAGCGTTCCTGCGGTAACGTTAGTGGAACTATTTTTTTGTTTTTTATTTATCATACATATCAAAACATTATTCTTAAGTAGTTAGTGGAAGATTTTAAACAAAAAGATACAAATGTTTGAATAATGTTCTTAGGACAACCATTAAATATCATTAATACAACATCTAAACATCTGAACGTTTCTAGAACCTATTAAACATTTTTGTTACTTAATGGAAACGTTAACGAAATGTTCTTACACTCTGAAATTGGAAGCTGCAGGAGTTTTGTTCCCATCACCCATCTGGAGAGTTCAGAGGTCAATCTAAAGGCTTGTAGGTCATTCTTAAGGTTAAATGAGAACATGGAGGGGATGGATGATATCAGAGTCAGAAAGCTTTGTCTTATCTCAGTCACACATATACTGTGTCTGAAGCACTTTTTAATCATTTCATTTAAAGCTACAATCTGTAACTTTTTATGGTTAGAAATGAACAAAGTTATTGAGAAAGTACATGACAGATAAATTCAACACAATCTCAACACAATCTTACCCCAAAGGGCAACGGTAATAATTTATAATTTAAAAGCAGGTTCGATTTCACTGGAAATGTACATCTCTAAACTGTCCGTCTGTCCGTCTGTATCACGCTCAGATTCTGAAGATGATGCAGCATTTGTAACTTGTTTTTTTTACATCAGTTGTTTAGAATTTAAACTCGTCATTCTTGTTAAGACAATAACTCTGCAAATGACCTGCAATTTTATTTTTCAAACAGAGATGGCGACAGATGCTAAAGTTACGGATTGCAGATTTTTAAAAAATGTAAAAAATATATTGCATTAGAGATTTTTGTACATCGTACATTTTGTCCAGTATGTTCAGTCTAGCGAAGATGCAAAAGCAACAAGAAAATATATAAACCGCAAGCAGTTAGATGATCTTTATAGTTTAATAATGTGTAAATTATGGATTCAAGACTGATGGTTCAGTTTATTGGAGAGAGACACAATAAATGTGAGGGTCCCGCCACATGTGTGTCATATAAACACACACTTTACTGGACGCTCAGCATTTGAACCTCACTGATGTTGTCACATTAATTGTGTGAGTGAGATGTTCGTGAAGCGCTGCGTGGTTTGATGAGTTTGTGAGGAACGTTTCTCTCTCTGTTTCAGTGAGTTGCCGTCTGCCAAAAAATGTGACATCATCACATTTTTGAGGCCAAACACACACTTCATATAAATGTAAGAATTAAAATGTAATCCAGACAACAGCTCTCACACACGCATGCATATTTATGTGCAGGCTGTCTAGCACACGATAGAGAGTGTTGCGTCGTCCGCTCACGTCTGCTATTGCCCAATAGGGATTGTTTGTATGGTTTCCCACGGCAACCAGAAGGGAGTGATGGGTGAAGCATGTTCTGCTGATACAGAGCTGTAATGTTATTTGGCCGTGTGTGTGTGTGTGTGTGTGTGCGCTGCTCTTTGAAGATAATATGCTAGTAACATACACATATAAACTACTGGACTGGAAGTTGAGAGTGAACCCTGCTTGCTCTCTCTCTTTCTCTCGCTTTTTCTTGCTCTCCCTCTCTCTCTCTCTCTCTGATGATTTTACCAGAGTTCTGACTCATTGGGCATAAAGCCACAACATCAGCTTTTCTGTGAGAAAACAGTGAAACTTTGGAAGTATTAACAGTAAAAATAGCTAAAGAAAATTATATTTTTAATCTTCTGAAGAAAAAGTAAACAATGTTTGCTCATGCAAAACTCTGTGACACAATGCTAAGCTGTTGTAAGTGGTTACCGTGGCGTTGCTACAATGTTACTAAAGTGTTCTGAGTGGTTTTAGCACGTTGCTGTGCAGTTGCTAAGTTGTGATTGTTTTGGGTGATTGCTAAGGCCTTGCAATCACCATAGAAACCGCCACAGTGTTCTTTTTTGTTGCTAGGTGACATCCCAACCCTAAGACTTTGATATTCTGGTTTCTAGATATAAGTCGGGTCCTTTATATGTTAAATCCTTAACAACAATGATGTTTGAGATAGCAATTCTCTCTCTCTCTCTCTCTCTCTCTCTCTCTCTTTCTTATTGTTTGGTTGTGGCTGTTAATTAATACGTTTCAGAGTAAACATGATTATGTGTTGAGTTTAGTCAGCAGGACAGAACTTCCTCTGGGCCAATTAACACAATTTTTTTCCGTAAATGCTGTCAGTCCCTCCAGTAGAAACCATCCGTCATCTCTCATTCCCAGCCAATCACAGACCACGCGCATCACTTAGACTCCGCCTTCAGCAACTTTAGATATAATATTTACTGGTTACATCCACTTTGTCTAAAACAGCATTGATTTTTTTCAGCAAAAAAAAACAATTTTTCTTCTGTTTCTGTTTTCTGTTTTCTGTTTCTGTTTCCAAGCTTCTCAGATTGTATGAATGTTCTAAAAATGTTCCAGAATGTCAAAGATGGCCAGTCAACCACACACACACACACACACACACACGCACCGTTTACTCAACCGTTTAAATATAAAAAGACTTTGTTTTTATGAAGCGTCTTCACTACAGACAAAACCAAACACAACAAAACAAAACATGACTTATTTCATTTATGAATTATGTTTCTAATTGAGGATGTTTCTAAATGTCCCCAAAGAGACACACACACATTTTGACCATATGTCCTCATTAAAGTCAAGGACAGGAGAGAATACTATTCCACATTCATTATTAATCACCTGCTTTCATTCTCATTAACTGTGTGTGTGTGTGTGTGTGTATCTGGCTTTCATGTGTTATCACCTAAACACACAAGAGGTTATTTGCACATTTTAATCTGGCAGGTCATATAACTAAATCCTTCTCTTCCTATTTTCTGTTTCTTAACTCATCTGTCTCTTCTTTACTCACTTCTCCATCCATCTGGGGAGTGTGTCGTGAGGATGATGAGGACGAAGAAGCTGGTCAGATCATCAGGCAGAAGATCGGCAGGGAGTGCTGCCCCCTTTAGGGTATTTGTGGTGCTGCAGGAGCTGTGATGATGCCCCTGGAATCTGACTACAGGTGTGTTTGCTGTAGTTTACGACCATATTACAATAATTGCTGTATTTAGTATGTAAACTGTGCACAGTATGTGAATTTACTGTAAACATGGGCTAGCAAAATGACATCATAATTTACAAAGATGTCAAGTATACAACCAGATTACATTGTATAGGATACAGTATTTACAGTAAAACCAGACTACACTGTATAGACTACAGTATTTACAGTAGACCCAGATTACACTGCACAGAATACAGTATTTACAGTATATACAAATTATACTACTTGGAATACTATAAACTATAAACACCATATTACACTGCTGGAAATACTGTATTTACAGTGTAACTTGATTACACTACACAGAATACAGTATGTACTGTGTGGCAAAACTGTTTAAACTGTAAGTTTGACACCTTTATATTAAATAGTCATGTGATAACAATGTCGCACACTACTGTTTGAAATGTATATTGTTACATGTACATTATTATACTCTTTGTATTCTAGTATGCAGTATTCTGTGGAACATTTCAAACACTTTATTATACACAGAAATGTGGCTGTACGAGCCTCACTGACAGTCAGTCTCTCTGTTTGAAGGAAATCTCGGAATGTTATGTTGGACCCTGTGAACTTTGACTAATATTCAGTGACACTGTTGGACAGCTCTGTGATCTGCTTATGTAACTAGATCTGTGATTGGTTAAATACAACCCTGAGGGAAATCAAGGATCTGTCAGTGATATGAGAGGCCCCACCCACCTGTTAAGAATTTTCTTTGCTCCGTGTGTTTGCGCGCGGACTGTTCCAACACGTCTGTGCCCTTCTTGCGGGAATTTTATAATCTTGTCCTGGAAAACGTGTTTGCGTCTGACACCCTCTCCTACTTTTCTCGTCTTTGACAGCACTAATGTGTTCAGAAGATCATGTTGCACCCCTGTTCTTCTCTCCACACTCGTTCGCCAAACTTCTTTCTCTGCAACCTTTCTGTTTCTCTTGCTGCCCCCTTTTTCCAGTGGGACTGTGCTGTTTCTCGCTCCATCCATCCCTCTCTCTCTCTTTTGCTCTCTCTTATGTATACATATTCTCACAGACACACTCGCGTTTTCTCACGAACGCACACTCGCACACACACTTCTCTTCAGGCCTCTCAGGTTGCTGCCATTTTCCATTTTTGAATACTCAGTAATAATAATAATATTACCGTGTGTAAGAGGTGTCGAGGCTGCCAGTCTCTTATAAATATGAACCCTTTCACTGGCAACCTGAGACCCCAGACCAGCCATACGCCCGTTTATACAGCTGAACAACATGTGTAAGAAACTCTCTCTGTTCTGTCTGTCTGTCTTTATTCTTCCATCTTAACCAGACAGAAACACCTCCCATCTCACCACACCCACCTTTTCCATTTTCACTCTTTTCTTTGTCTGTTTCTCATGAATTATTTTTTTCTGTCTCTCTCTCTGCTGTCTGTCTCGCTCGTTTAAAGAGTATTTCCCCCTTTTCCTCCCTATCTTTTCTTTGGCTCCGTTCCACATTCTAGTGAGCTACCTAAATAGTCTACATTTTAAGGCATCATAGACAACACAAAGGATTTTAGGTATGCTGCTTTTTAGGATACCTTCTTTTAACCAGATGTTACGGCAACATTGTGTGTCTCCTACAGAGAAAGCAGAGATTCCCAGAATGCATTGCCATGATCTCACTGAAAGATCACATGACAGCAGACTGAGATGAGAAAAATGCATTTCATTCCATATCAGAAATTATTAATTAAAAAGTTCAATTAAAAATGTGTGGCGGCTTAACAGGGAACGTTCTTAGAACTTTGGCTAACGCTCTGTAAACATTCTTGCAGCCATGTTAGTACTACTTTTTTACATTATATATCATGTTAAGTTGTTATTAAGTTGTTAGTGGAATGTTTTAGAAATGTTACAGAAAAAAGTGTTCTTGCTCTTATAACCAAGCAATAATATTAAGACAACGTCTATAAAACTGGACATTTTAAACATTCTTAGAGCTTTCAAAAAAATAAATTTTTTAATGTTTTGTAACATAATGGACATGTTAGGGAAACGTTTTTACATCTTTGAAATCTTTTACAGTATTTCTGTCTCTGTGTCTCTCCCTGTTTCTCTTGCACATCTGGTGCAGTAATTACAGGTTATCACCCCACAGGGGGTGTTTGCAAACACACACACACACACACACGCACACGCACACACACACGCACACACACACACACACACACACACACACACACGCACACACACACAGGTTCATGTACCTCTATTAAAAAAATGTGATCTCCCTAAAATCTCGCTGTTTCTCTTAGACAGCAATGAGATTAATTGGAGATTAACTGGAGATTAATCAGAAATCTCAATATGTAGTCAAACATGTCATTAAATGAGACTAAATGATCTAAGCTCTTCACACGATATTTTCGTTCTGTAACATGTCAAAGTTTGTACCATTTGTTTCTTTTCATTGCTGCTGATGAATTTTAAGAAAAACCCTTGAGACAAAGTTGATACTATAAGAAAATATAACTGAGGACCGCTGTAATTCTGCAGGGCTGTGAGAGAGCCATCAAAACTTGAAGCAATAACATTTTTGGGGTTTTACAGATTTCGTATGCATATACATGAGCTCTGATTGGCTGCCTGAATCTCAATGATCTGAAAGACCCAATCAGCTGAGAGCTTTAAACGCATCAACTTTCTGTGGACTCTAATGCATAAATAACACCAGTTACTGGCTGGTTTTATGGTTAGTGGGTAGAAATATAATTTACATTTCATAATTCTAGTACTTTTCACACCTGTTAACAGAATAAATGCACATTTGTAATGTTTGTAAGTTTATCCCACATGACAGCTTGTGTTTCCTTCAATTTCTGTTTCAGGAGCACCAGATCCAAACATCTACTGTGTACACAACACAAACCACCAAACTCTCAGATACATTGTGTGGCCGTTCAGACACAGAAGACACGGATAACAGTAAGTGCGCAGTAAGCAATATTATGTATGAGCAGTGATGGACTAGCAATTGGTCTCAAAAATATTCAGTGGTCTTTGCTGCCCTCTATTGGTCGTCATAGATATTGTCTGTTTGATGCTGCAGTATTGTTTCTTGGTAAAGATACACAAAAATCAGCACCTGGGCAAGTATATAACAGAACAACAACGTGTTCAACACGGCCTCTTTACTTTACCCTGATTCACAACAGTAAGTTTATAATAATGATTTATATGTTAAGCTGTCGGGTCCGATTTCCTGCAAAACGTCAGTTTGTCCTTAATCTGACTTCGACACACGTAAAGAAAAGTACGTAAGTAACCTGCAATTTTATGTTTTAGACAGAGAGGCAGAAGTTACAGAATATGTGAACATTTTCCTCTTTATAAAGGTGTAATACTTATATATGGTCACTAGATGGCAAAATAAGACCGTGAAAGCAATCAATATAAAAACCTTTAACTAAAGATGTGTAGAGATCGTTCTGTAGTTCTCGAAAATATTAATACCGCTATAGCATGTTGTTTTGATTGTTGTTTATGCCTTTGGCAATGATATTGAAGACGTTTCATTGTCTTCTATGGGTTTAGTTTCATTTTCTGTTCTGCATGGCTTTGACTTCCGTGATATTGAGTGTTGAAGCGTGTGTGTGACCGGCACAGCAGCGCGTTGGTCTGGCTCAGCGGTTACTTCTCATCGTTACCAGATGCACCTCTCGTGGCCGACGGGACACCGTCGACCTGGGATCGAACCACGGGCACTGTCCAACGTTTTGTGACGGATGCATAGTGTTTTCAGTGAGGCTTAATGTCTTTATTAAGAAAATGCTCGCACGTTTACATTCACAAACTTATACATTTACTTAAAATGAAGTATGCGAACTTTATCTTAATCTTTGTATTTTTGGCGCTCGGCACCATAAAAAATCCCTAGGTGTAGTAATAAGAGACATTAAATATAATAACTGAGGTTACTATTTGATAATTATATCGTGGTTATAATGCGTTTGTTTTTAGGAGTTTACTGAGTGAGTATTTTATAAATTACCGGCGTTTGCAAAATGTGAACAGCAGATGGCGCACAAAGATCACATTTGAACAGGAAAACTCAAACCAGAGACGCGTGAAGGGCGTATATGAATTTAAAAATGTATTACATTTAATAGACATTTATTACATGTTCTTACATTTTCCAAATGTATTTTTAAACGTCTATATTGGCTGTATGGTTCTTACAAAAACATTTAACATCCTTTAACTTTAACACCCACAGAATGTGTTTCACAAAAGGTTCTTTTGTGTAAGGAGTTTCTTAGGCTGTAAAAAGTCAAGAAAAAAATGGTTCTTTAAGGAACCCCTGGCTGAATGTTTCTTTGAGGAACCAAAAAATGGTTCTTTTATGACGTGGTTTAGCACCCTTTTTAAAGTACACCTTTGTTTTAAAGTGTGTAAATCTTATTTAATATTACAATTGGTTATTAAAATAAAGGTTCTAAACGTGTTTTTCACAGCAATGCCTTTTTTAAATAACCTTTTCTTTTTACCTTTTTATAGTCTATAGAACATGTTTCCACTGCAAAACAACCTATTGTACAACAGACAGAGGACTCCTTGAATATTTAAGGTTCTTACAAAACCATACAGCTCGATAAAGAACCTTTCAGGAACCTTTATTTTGAACAGCCTAAGAGACGGAGACGTCTGCAATCTCAGGCTTATTCAGTGTCTGTATCCTACTCTAGAAATGCTATTTTCAAAATGATGGGCCTGCGTCTCACTCACTCTTATCGACTGTCTCTCTTTCTTTCTAAAGTATTTTTCATCCGAGACAAACAGGGGTTTTGCAAGGTTACCGTGAGTGAGTTTAAATTGAGCTTGTGGTGAAAGTAATAGCAGTCTAGCGCCCTGCGGACAATAAGCCAATAGATGAAACGTTTTTAAGACCCGGTGCAGCGCATGTTAATGTGACGGGCACCGTGAAATGCGCTGGGGATTATTTATCCAAAAACATTTGTATTCTTCTGTTGGAGAACGGCTGATCCCGGATAGCTGAGCACTAATCCTTCTCTCCGTTAATTAAAAAGAAGTCGAGAGAGGAACTCCTGTTTTTTCCCAATGTAATCATTTCTCCAGCTTCACCATCTGCTGGAATTTAAGCCTGATGGCAGATTGTGTTTTGTGGTTATTTAAACCTGGTGGAGAATTTCATCTCCTCTGCAGACATCAGTGGGGTCAGAGGAGGTCAAAGGTCGAAAATGAAGAATATCTCTAGTGGAAAAAATCTGTTGAAGTAGCCTGAAGTGTTTTTGTGATGCTTTTGTTTGGCTTGCAGTGTAGTCTGGTTTAGCTAGTCTCCCAGCATAGCAAAGTTGGTGCCCAGTGGCCCACTGGCCTCCTCGAGTGACCAGCTGATAAGTGCCCAAAACCCCATTAACACCATGAAGAAAAACCAGCCTGACATTGTCTCTCTGTGTTGGCCTGTGTGTGAAGATGAGATAGGCTGTGTGTGTGTGTGTGTGTGTGTGTGTGTGTGTGTGTGTGTGTGGTCCGGGTATTCATTCGCTATGGGAACCAAATGTCCCCACAAGTACAGTAATACCAGTAAATTTGCACCTTATTGCTTCACCCCGTGAGTAAACGAGCTTATAAATCACACAGAAAGGTCTATTTTGAAAATCTAAAATAGCAGAAAGTTTTCTGTGAGGGTCAGGCTTAGGGTAATAGGGGTACAGTAAAAACCATTACGTCTATAAAACTTGAAAACACAGCATTTGTGTGTGTGTGTGTGTGTGTGTGAGAGAGAGAGAGAGAGAGAGAGAGAGAGAGAGATCAGTTCTTAATCAGAACATTCCTCCGGGTTTGCTCGTGGGGTGCGCGCATAATGGACTGGTGCATAAAATGGGTTTTAGCCAGAGGGAGGATTATCCATAAAAAATCAAGATTAGATTTTTGAAAACATGTGTCACTCCATCAGAAGACACGACTCGGCTTTGTCCCATCAAAACAATAACTTACAGTTACCATAATCTTATAAGTCACAAGATCAGTCTTGCGACGGATCAAACGCAAAATTATGTCAGCATTAATATCTCACTGCTGAAGAATTTACGAGTTTATCTCACCATGTTTTAACTCTTTGTTTTTAGTTGTTGCACATGAAGGTCATTTTTATCCGACACTCAATTGGCTTAGATATTTCTTAAATTAGTTTGCATTAATATCATTTATATATCTGTGTCCAAATGGATCAGTTACTTTATATTATATATATATATATATATATATATAGATATAGATATATATAGAGAGAGATATATAGATATAGAGATATAGAGATATATAGATATATATATTGATATATAGATATATGTTTATATGCATGTTTATATTTGGTAACACCGTAAAAAACAAGTTATCATTTGCATATGATTTTGTCCCTAGCGATGTACAGTATACTTGAGTCTGCCTAGAGCAACATGAAGTTGGGTATGTACACAAAACATGTAATATATGATTCTACTGGCATTCTGGGGGCTCGTGTATATATATATTTTGCGCCTGGCAGCTCGCGAGTTAAATATGTTCGTACAGTAATTATGATCTGCGCTCCAACGTCGCCGTCCACCAATACGATGCCTTCCTGCCACACACACACACACACACACACACACACTCACACACACACACACTCCTCAAAGCGTCTAACACACTGGAAAATCAAAGCGCGCCGCTCTCACGCTGACACACTGTCTGTGCCTCGCGCGAGGTGCACAGCGCAAGAGAGGGTCTTGAGTTTGCTGTGAATTTAACATTGTTTTAGTCAATAAATGCACTTTTTACATTTTTTTATTGATCCTGGGAATATAAATTCGGGTTTTGTGCCAACATTTATCTTTACAAATTGTTTAAAGCTTTTACATCTGAACATGTTTCGGCTCATTTACAGCTGCTGAGAGTATCTGCTTTGGAGAAAATGGACCGGAGGTTTCCGAGGAGGCGA
Organism: Ambastaia sidthimunki; assembly: GCA_036877625.1. NCBI lineage: Eukaryota > Metazoa > Chordata > Actinopteri > Cypriniformes > Botiidae > Ambastaia > Ambastaia sidthimunki. Next base: position 5,235 of record JAZGTK010010664.1, on the reverse strand, counting down.
TGGACGTTGGCTGGGCAGGTTGTGTGTCTGTTCCTGTGTGCGTGCGCGCTGGATCGGGGTTTGGCGCAGATTCGGTATTCCATTCCGGAGGAGTTGGAACACGGGGCTTTTGTTGGGAATATCGCGGAAGATCTTGGCTTGGACGTGGCCAAATTATCTTCAAGGAGATTTCGGATTGTGTCCGGGGCAAGAAAACAATATTTAGAGGTGAATTTGGAGAACGGGATTCTGTTTGTGAATGAAAAGATTGACCGCGAGGAGCTCTGTGAACAAAGTCCCGTTTGTTTTTTACACTTGCAAGTCGTTATTGAGAACCCTTTAGAATTGTTCCGAGTAGAAGTTGAAATTTTAGACGTTAATGATAACGCTCCTAGTTTCCCGTGGAGCGAGTTTAATCTGGAGATCACGGAGTCCGCTGCGCCCGGCTCCCGGTTCCCGCTGGAGAGCGCGCAGGATCTTGACGTGGGTTCGAACTCTCTCCGCTCGTACCTGCTGAGCTCCAATCAGCACTTTGTGTTGGACATTCAGACCCGTAATGACGGCAGCAAATTCGCCGAACTCGTTCTGCAGGCGCCGTTAGACAGAGAGCACCAGAAGACGCACGAGATGGTGCTCACGGCCGTGGACGGTGGCTCTCCTTTGCGCACAGGCACGGCTCAAATAACGGTCACCGTGCTGGATGCAAATGACAACCTGCCGGTTTTCGACCGCTCCGTGTACCGGGTCAGTTTGGTGGAGAACGCACCCAGAGGCACGCTCGTGCTCAAACTGAACGCCACCGATCTGGATGAGGGAGCCAACGGTGAGATTGCCTATTCGTTCAGCGGGCACGCGCCTCTGAAGGTGCGGGAGCTGTTCAGCGTTGACTCGCATTCGGGTGAGATTCGGGTGAAGGGAATAGTGGACTACGAGAAGGCCAGTGTGTACGAGCTGTACGTGCAGGCGAAAGACAAGGGTCCTTCAGCCGTGGCTGTGCACTGTAAAGTACTGGTCGATGTTCTAGACATAAATGACAATGCGCCCGAGGTCATATTAACCTCTGTGTCAACACCTGTTCAGGAGGACGCGCCACCGGGCACAGTGATAGCCGTTATCAGCGTAATGGACCGTGACTCTGGAGAGAATGGGGCTGTCGATTGCCAGGTTCCCGGAAACGTGCCTTTCCAGCTTCACTCCTCTTTTAAAAACTACTACACACTTGTAACCAGCGAGTTTCTCGATAGAGAATCTGTCTCCGAGTACAACATCACCCTCACGGCTCGAGATCTGGGTTCGCCGCCGCTGTCCACCAGAAAAACAATTCTGGTTCAAGTGTCTGACATAAATGACAACCCACCGCGTTTCACTCAGCCGTCCTATACTGTATATGTAACCGAGAATAACGCCCCGGGTGCTTCAATTTGCTCGGTGACCGCAGTCGATCCGGACTCTAACCAAAACGCGTATTTGTCCTACTCCATACTGGAGGGTCAGATTCAGGGCATGCCCGTGTCCACTTACGTCTCAATCAATTCTGACAACGGCAATATTTATGCGCTTCGCTCTTTTGATTACGAGCAGCTCAGAAACTTCCAGATACGCGTACAGGCTCAAGACGCTGGTTTTCCTCCGCTCAGCAGCAACGTGACCGTCAATGTTTTTGTTTTGGATCAAAATGACAACGCACCGGTCATCCTATCCCCGCTACCAAAAAACGGCACCGTGGCTACCGAGATGGTGCCCAGGTCGGTGGACGCGGGGTACCTTGTGACTAAAATCACGGCACTAGACGCAGACGCGGGGCAAAACTCTCGCCTCTCGTACCAGCTGCTGCAGGCGACTGATCCCGGACTGTTTAGCGTTGCTTTGTACACCGGCGAGATAAGGACAATCCGCCGCTTCGTGGACAAAGATGCCATCAGGCAACGACTTGTTATACTTGTCAAGGACAACGGACAGCCGTCGCTCTCGGCCAGCGTGTCCATCATTCTGTCGGTGGTGGACAGCGTGCCGGAGTCGCTGTCCGATTTCGGTGACCTCTCGCTCAGCCCGCAGCCCTCGTCTAATCTAGCGCTCTACTTAATCGTGTCACTAAGCACCGTCTCGCTCATCTTCCTCGTGGCCATAATCGTTTTGGCGGCTGTGAAATGTTATAAGGACCGAGACTCCCTCGGCGGTTACGCGCTCTCCTCGCTCAGCGCCGCTTGCTGCAGCTTTGAGCCGGAGCCTCCCACCGAGGTGTTCAAAAAGTCTAATCTCAACCTGCAGATCTCCACCGGCGCAAAAGTGCCCACGAACTGCGTGGAGGTAAACAGCAATCCCGGAAATCTCTCTCAAGCTTACTGCTACAAAGTGTGTTTGACGCCCGAATCTGCAAAGAGCGACTTTATGTTTCTTAAGGCTTGCAGTCCCGGTACACCGAGAAACAACGCGACGAAAGGAGCGGATAACCTGGCGCTGAGTTCCCAGAGCCGCTGCTCATCCGTCAACAACGGAGCGACTACACCGAACGAGGTAAAAATACATCCCCTTCATGCGTCTCATCCCCCCTTCCGTGTGTAACATGAACTTGTTTATTGAGTTTGTCGGTTGATCTATATTTGTAGTCACTTTCTGAAGGGCATTAAATATGTGCGATAAACTGCGACTGTCTCTGTTATTGGTGAAAGAAACGGACTGTATCGATCATTTATAAATACCCGCAAGCAAAACAGGAGAACGCTCGTAATTTTGTGACAAAACCTATTTGATACCTTTAAAGTCGACCAATGACCTTGATTAAGACTCTCTGAGCGACTGGAAACCTTTCGCACCGCGCACAATGCGCGTCTGTTTTCTCCAATCCAGTGTCTGTGTATGTGAGAAAACTGTTTAAAATGTTGCCTTTTAAAAAAATGCACCTCCCAAAATACCAAAATATCGCCCTTTGTTCTTCTGTGTTTTAATGTGGTTATAATAACTTATTCTTCTATGCTACATATGTCTCTTTATGTCTCTAATCTTCACCTTCAAAGCAATATTCACTTATATCTTATATTTAGTTTTATTAATCTTTTCTGTTGCATGCAGGCGCAGACAACCTTTGTCAACTGTTTATCAAGGGCACACACACACACACACACACACACACACACACACACACACACACACACACACACACACCACAAGCTAATTATCCAGTGCACAATGGCACACGGACGAGGACTGGTTTCNATTTAGTTTTATTAATCTTTTCTGTTGCATGCAGGCGCAGACAACCTTTGTCAACTGTTTATCAAGGGCACACACACACACACACACCACAAGCTAATTATCCAGTGCACAATGGCACACGGACGAGGACTGGTTTGATCCATAATGGTGCTGGGAAATGGAGGCATTAGGGAGAGAGAGAGAGCGGGGCCGATGGGAACGTGTCGAGCCTGTAGATTCAGCCACGTTGCCCTCGTAGAATAAAAACCATAGAGCGAGGAAGAGGCTGTGCGTGTTATAGAGAGAGAAATATTCTGGTAATGTCCACTAGGTGGAAACGTCAGTCTGTATAATGTAAACGTATTATTGTTGAATAGTCAGGGTGACCTATTGGAGAGCGAGGTGTCATGTTGCCTTGGGTGAGTGAACTTCACAAACACTCATATCGTTTGTGAAGTATAAAATCTGAATAAACTCATCCAGCGAGGTCATTACAACCAGAGATGTCCCTGGATTCCGTGGCCTTAAGGTCTCGAATAGAATATTCATGAAAACCTCTTTTGTGCATCTGATGTTGTCTCACACCGGGCAGGTCACTGGCCGGCATTTTTCAAAAGGGCGCACAGACAAATTCTACCCTTGAGGGTTTGAGTTCAGTTTAAAGAGATGCAGAGCTCTTTTGCAGCCACTTCCCTTGGCAGAAAAAAAGCTACAGCAGATCTTACTCTTAGATTTCTTTTGGGAATATATTAAAGCTCAAAACTTCTTTATGGATTCACCGGAGCCGCCGTGGAAAATGCAAACGCGCGGCACTTTCTAAAATAAAACAAGAAATTAAATTAAATAGAATTCGTCGGACAGTTAAATGCGTTTTCCAAATTAATTTCCTGCCCGCTGCGGTTTCCTTTGAAGATTAAAATCGTGTGTCGGTGTTCTAATTATCTACGGAAGGTATTTTGAAGAACGGTTCTAATAATAAGCTTACATGGCGCTCTCCTTCTGAAAGTCTCTAAACGAATTAATAGAGCGTAGAATCCATACTCTCTCTCTCTCTCTCTCTCTCTCTCTCTTTGTCTTTGTCTCTCTCTCTCTCTTTGACATGGAATAAATAACACCCCCATTTTTCCTCCTCCTCCACCCCCGCCGCGTCTCAGAGGATGAAAGAGAAGACCGTGACACTGGAGTCATTGCTGGAGGCGCAACCGCTCGAAAAGAAATAACGTGTAATTCAAACTCTTGCCCACAGGGAGGCGTCGAGGACTCTTGTAATGTGTGATGAATATTGCCATTAAAAGTCCCCTCTGATCGGTTCAGTGCAGCAATTTATTTCCTTAAAAGTTACGAAGAAGTCTTAAAGATTTATAAACAGTTTATCTTTGATGTGTGTTACACAAGGTAAGCCGATGAGTAATTTCAGTAATTTATCCTGTTTTCTGTTGCAGCTTAAGCAAGCAAACACAGACTGGGCCCTCACAAAAAACCAGACCTCTTCTCTGAAAAGGTGAAACACACACACACACACACACACACATACACACACACACACACACACACACACACACACACACTTCATTAATTTCTGTTTCTATATTGAGCTAGTTTTATTTTTGTATCCCTACAGCAACACAAAAACATTTTTAGATTTTTATTAAGACACAAACATATTTGCTTTAAGGATATACAAAGGGCTTCTGTTGCTTTTGTATGAAGGTAATTATAAGACTAAAAATCAATAGAATAGAAAAAGATAAATAAAGAACACAGACACTTGTATTGTGTGTAAATATGTGGAGCCTCATTTTTATCATTAGTTGTAACTCTAAATATCACACACAGGAATCACAAGTTGTCTTAATGTCTGTCATCTGTTTACAGCTGTAACTCTGTGAACATGGACGCCACTCTTGTGCGTAAAGCCATGCAGGCAGAACCAGAACATTATGTCAGTCAGATGGCTGCAGGGCAGTACTGGACCTGGGGAACCCGGTCAAGGGGTAGAGTGACACATTCACTTCTGTTGAGCTTCTGTTGACTTGAGTATTCAGTCTGTGTGCATAAGACTGA
>JAZGTK010010663.1:0-16236 GCA_036877625.1 Ambastaia sidthimunki | reverse complement strand
ATTAAATGTTTTTTCATGCCGTTAATGCGATGACAGTTTGTTGCAATAAAAGCACTTTATTGTACTGTATCTTTAATGGCATAATGTGATGCTTTTAGATATAATTTTAGACAAGTTGGTAAAGAACCCCTTTCTCTTTCTTATAGTTCAATTCACCCGGAATTCCTTATATTCTTACCAGGAGTCTGTATATTATTCCCAGATTTCAGAAGGTAAGTGATACAAAACATTTTTTTATTTTTTTTATTTATATACAATGTGTTTTGGACACGTCTGGTCTTCTGTTTGGCAGGGCTGCAATTGCCATTGTATCATTTAATGGAAAACAATCAAGAAACCATGACCACCTGTAAGTTATTACAAACATTTTATATTTATATCAATACTTGTATTTCTATTTTGATCTACAAAAAACGAAGAAAGAAGACGGTGTGTATGGTTAAGTCTGACCAAATTGGGTTGAGCTAATTTACAATCTTATATGCACACATTTGCAAATGTAGTAAAGATATGAAGGTCAAATAGGGTAAGCAATTTTGGAAAGACTAGCAATAGCTAGCTAGCTTTGAAAGTGTAAGGCATATAGGATGTCCCTATATGTCAGTCACTGCACTTTGCACCGAATACAATAATTGGATGAATGTTTTATGTTTCTTCATCTTTCACAGAATATTACCAAAAAACAGGTACAGGTATATGTCTCCTACAGTTGTTAAAATGTTGTTTTATTTCTCAACAGTTGGTGCTGAACGAACTGAAGTTACTGCATGTAGTTACAACAAGCATATGGCAAAATGCAGTTAAACCTTTTTCTGTAACTTAGTGTCATCTTTCACAAGCTCACACACATTTTAGAATGCTGTTATAATTGTATTTTTTATTTAGCCTGTAATATAAAACTGATATGTTTGGCTATCCCGTTTATTTTAGCTTTTCAGTTTAAACTACGTTTGGCATTTGTTTTTGTGAAGGACTTTTGACTGTCATTGCAAGACAGAGTATCTGATTCAAGAATCTAGTTTAACCAATAGTTATAAACAAATGTAATTAGGGACATATGATTGTCTATCAAAATCATTTGATCACAAGATCACTTTATATCATGTTATTAAGCAAATTACAGTCTTTAAATTAATTTAGTGTATTTGAGCTACTTTTCTATAAGATATGTGGACAGGTTTCATATTATGGGTTTAAAGAGCTGGTGGCTTGAAACACCACCAAAGTGGGAATATAATAAAAATAAAAATTTTAGTCATGGTGTACATACTTATTGGAGGCTGTTATATCTTGTTATTTCTATTGAAAGCTGGTATATCCCTTAGTTTTACCATTGTGCTGGTTTCATATTAAGCCTGAAAATGGCACAATGGAATCCAGTGAAACCAACTATGTAACTTTGGTAACCGGCCAATAACAGATTATACATTCAAGAACAATATAAAACATTCCATTTAATGTTGAAACTGTCAAAAGTCAAAAGAGTAAAACTCCACACCCTAGCTCCATAAACACACACACACTCCCATACTGATCCATCCTATACGGCAGAAAATTATTGCTTAATATTACAAACCATTCTATTCATACAGTAGCTAAAACCACTTTTAAAAGCACATGTTAAATATTTGACATAATTTTTCTAGCACATTTTTTAAGTGATCATACCATTACCATAAATACACAGTTTTATTTGTTAATGTATTCGTTTAACCGTTTTGTCAATCCATTGTAAAAGATGATGTATATGTAATTCTGTTTCCATATAACAAGCTTTACCTTTGAGACTAACTTTGGACTTGGACCATAGAACACAATCATTATGTATTACATGCAATATCAAAAGATACGTGGCAGACTTCTTTAGCTCCTTAATGCTTAAGAAACTGAAGAAAAATCCATGAGTATTGCATGTCAGATCCTGTTGCTTAATTTTCAGTAACCTCGGGATAGACAAATGAGATCATAAGGTCTTTTCACAAAGCTCAGGTGAGAGGGTAAACCCGTGCGCTCTTTTACCGCAGGCTAAGCTGCCGAGGCAGTGAGGTCAGTCTGACGCTAAGAAACCTGTGAGGAGGAGGATAGGAGGAGAGTATCTGTCAAAACCGTTCAGCGCCGGACTATATATATTATTCACCAAATCAGAGATCACAACGCTACTAAAGGCTACGACGACCACATCGCCGCGTACTACGACATTAACTTCTGTCCATATTTGCTTTATTTATTTGCGTTATTTATTTAATATCTGAAGTCCTGTTTGTTTTTATAAAGTTACGATCAGCTCAGTTAAAATGTACCGAACGAGGAGTATGTGCACGTTGGATGAGATCAGATGGGACGACAGAGTGGTATGTAATTTGTTTACTAATAGTTTATTTTATCTTCAGAAAAATATATAAATTTACAAGAAAGATTTAGTTGTATGTATCGTCTTGGTTTTGCCTCGGTCCGTCTGGTTTAATCCTAATAAGATCTAGACATCTGGAGATCTAGAAAACATGAACAGATTTAAATGTACTTAAACAAGACCTTGGTTTCCAGGTCAAAGTTTTCTCACTCTATATATCTTCATTTTCTTTGTCAGTTGTAATGTATTAATTTCTTCCTGGAAACATATTAAATGCCCTGCAATTCTTGACAACATTCTAACATATATTCCAACATATTCTTAATTTATCATTCATTTTTTCACCTATATCCAAATATTTCCTTTATGGCAAATATTACATAAATATTCACAATGAAGTCTGTCAGACTAATTGTCTCAGTTTAAATTTACATCTTTATCGGTTAAGATTATTTATAGTGGCAAAGGGCAAGAAACCTCTTGTGACTCCACTTGCCCTTTGCTGTGTACAACAGGTACTTAATCGAGTTTAATGCCAATTACTAGATATTACAATTTCTCAACCTGTGAGAGGCAGGTCTACTACTGCCAGCACATGGGATAGTATTAAACCAAATCCCAGCTGTGTCTGCCTCTGTTCCTTGATCCTCTTACTCTCTTATAATGTTACATAATGTCAGACAGTTAGTTCTATGTAAATGTAGGTTTAGGTGATGATTAACTTGATATTTTCCATCCAGGTTCTCTTATTTCTGAGTATTACCAGGGAACCTTAAATTTATATATAAATTATATAATATATAATATATGATTCTTTTAGCTGTTTAGGGTGAACACCTATTAATCCTGTAAAATTGTGTTATATAAATACATGCAGTTTATTTACATTTAATTTCATTTTCGTTTCCAAAGGAGAAAAGGGAGACACAACAAATAACCCCCTTTGGTATAGAGTGGATGTCTACAAAAGTTTTTTGTCGCTAGATTCTTTTGGCAGGTTTAGCTGGATGGTTACGTAAGGCGTTTCCCTATTTTATAAAAAAAAAACATTCGTGCAGCTGCGTCTGTATTTACTCTCTCTCTCTCATTTCACTCAGTTACCTCTCCCTCAATCAATACATCTTTCACTTGCAGATAAGCGATGAATCCAACAGCAAATATTTATCTGCAAAGCTGTATTTATTCATCTGTTAAAATAAGAGTTTTCCCTCATAGATCAAATCCATGTTAAAGCGTGACCTGGCAGTTATTAATCCCTTGTGTGTTGAGTCTATTGTGCTTGTCCTAGGGTGATATCCTGCAGTAAACATACAGAAAGCAACAACACATATGTACACTATGAAAAGGCGGTTAACTTGTGTTACCTTGAGATAATTTAAATGAATTCTATTGTGTTTGAAGAAGCACCGCACACTATCTTCTACTGATTATTATAAAACAGAGGGTTCAAATACAGAATTCTAATTGGACAAGCTGTGTTTGAAGCCATTGTAAAATGACTATAAACACACATCTGTGAATGTACATTCTATATGAATGCACAGATTAACTACATTGCATGACAGTTGCAAGAGGCTTGCAGTTAGAATCATGTCATTTGGCAGAAGAACAGTTTATTGTAACATTTGAAAATATATTTCACTGTTTATTGAACGTTAATTTGTCATTGTGTCTAAAACACCTCTCAACCATGATCAAATCACTTTAACACTTTATTAAGCATTTATTAAATTAATTTACTGATATAATTACTGGTGTAATCTCACATTTGTTATAAAATGTATTTGATTTTTCTCTGATTCTGTGTTTTTCAAAGATTTTTGACTATAAGAGCAACTGTCTGTTTTCAGTAACTTATCCATTTTTTTTTAATTAATGGTGCCATTATTTATGTTGCATTTCATTGAGATGCACTGTTTGTGTAACCCCACCATTGTCTATGTACAGTCTCAGATTTCCAGTAGCTTTTCAGTTTTTCGCTTGACCTTTCCATCTTACATTTGTCTTTTGTTTGCATCTTTGTGAGAGGCCCAGAGGCCTGTATCTAATGACACATCCACTCACAGGTCTCAAACAAACTCCCTCTTTTACCCCTTTTCTCTGTTTTGCAGCATCACTTTCTCTGTCTGCTTGTTTTCTCTTGAAGAATTTCTCTCTCTCCTCTTTTTCTCTATGTACCTCACACACACCTGTGGTCAGGTTTCACTCCGACCTTATTTGATTTTCGGTGGAAAATTTGCTGTTTTGTTCATTTGTTTTCTTAACAGCTCTATGCCACCATTTCTCTGCCTCGTTCTACAGTATTTTTCTGGTACAAACAATATGCAAATCAAACTCACAGCTCTCACAAAACCTGTGAACAATTATTTTAGTGTTTAATCATTCTGTAGATGCAGAGTTTATTTTAGTGTTTTAGGACTCTGATTAAAAGCTAAGGGGCATGAAAGGAAATACATTTGTACATATTGTAAATACATATTGTATTTCGCACATGCGTTTAAATGTGATAGTATGTGATGTTCTTTCGTAATGAATAGCCTGTTGTTCTGAAGCCGCGAGCAGAATCCTTGAAAGCTTTTTTCCAAAAAGATTCTTTAATCCTCTCCCATTACAGGCATGATAATTGTTTGCTACTCTGTGCGTGTCACCTTGCATGTGCGTGTGAATGTGAGTGAGTGTGTGTGTGTGTGTGTGTGTGTGTGCGCGCGAGTGTGTGTGTGTGTTCATGCCTTTGTCTCTCTGCTGGGTTGAGGTGTGGTGTTGAACTTTGCTGTTCTCTAATCTAAACGCTGCTTTGCCTTCTATGGCAACACCCGATTGACGCAGTCACAGGCAGCCACTCTATTCAGAGCACCAGTGTATATATCACCCAGAACAGAGAACCAAGAAGAGTAGATTTATTCAGGTAAATAAATTAAAGGATATTTCCTGTAAAATCCTTATGACACTTTTAACTTACAGCCATGACTCAGTGAAAGTCTCTAGAGCATTATAGCTGTATTTAGTACAGAGTCTTTGTTGGTTCGCACTGATTGGATTATCTGTGTCTGGTCTGCGTGCTATTGTTGTTTTGTCTTGTGGATGGAATTATGAGAAACGTGTTTTGATCAGGAGGACTGAGGTGTGACTGTTTATTGTCTCACAGTGATGTAGTAACAGGTACAATATTAATAGATATTTTTTACTCTGACAGGTAGTGTTTGCAAATTGCATCACTAGACTAATACTGTAATCCCTCTTAATTACAAATAAAACTGCAGTGCTTTACATGAAATGTTTGTGTTGTCTAGACCAAACATAGAGATTATAGAATCTTTCGTGGTAATTGTATGGTAGCATGCTTTAGTTAGCTTGTTATATAACCTCTCTAAGATCCTTATTTGTTTTATATACTGTATGTATTTTTATATACATTTAAATTGATGCATTAAAAGGACACTTTTAAAGTGTCATGGAGTGCATTAGAGCCATACAATGTGTAAGAGTACATGTGTTTCTTTGGAATCAAACCCATAACCTTGTTGTAGCAAGCACTATAATATACAAACTAAGCTGCCGGAACCCAGGTACAATACAGTAAATGGTACTGTATAGAATCATAAAACATGAATAGAATAGAATAGTGTGGTAAAGCAGTCTGTGTGCACATGTGCATGCATGCTTGTGTTTGCTTAAGTACATCTATTACGCAACTGCTTGACTTTGGCTGTGGTTTGCACATCTGCTGTGTGGCTTACCATACAGCAACCATACAAGCATTGCTTCACTGTCTAGTGAAAACAAATCAATGTTTTCGCATGTGCCTCGTCCGTTGTTTGTTCCTCAAGTCAAAGGAAGATTTTTTTACAGTATGAGTGGAATGTGTCTCATGTCAATGTGAAATGTTCTCCTCCCTCACTGTTGGCTTAGAGTCACGACCAGTTGCATTTTAACAGTCAGTCTTGGCCTGTTACATAATTAATCCTCCTTCGTTTCATGCACATTTAAGAAATATGCCACCAAGTTTGTGTATGCGTGTGTCCACCCCACACACACTCTTTCACAACCCCCCTCTATTAACACACTGTGACTAACTCTAACACTTTTAGTTTCAAAAGACCATTCCAGATTTATGCATTGATGTTCTTCCTGTCTTCTGTGCTTGCCTTAAATTCTTGTTTTTTTACTGCCTTTCAGATTTGCCCTTGGTTACCATATACAGTTATTTGTTCCAATTAGACTCTTATAGCTTATTTAATTTGCTTGGTTCATTTCTAAATCTCTTAATTTGGTCATGTGGATGCTATCTGAATGTTGCATAAAAGTGTTTAGCTGTTTGTGTTTTTGCCAACACAAAAGATCTCCTTCTTGTGTTCTCTGTGTCTAGCAGCAGACATAGTTTATGTTGTTGATGGCTGGCTGGGTTGTCATGGTGATATTCCACTTGCCTTTGGAGTGCATTGTTACATTTAGATTTGTGGCATTCCGCCTCCCTCTTTGCCATGATTTAAATTTACATTCAAATTCAAAGTTCTGGCAAGCTTAGGCGGCCCAGGAATTTTCCAGAAGCTAGGAAACAAATCAAATCCAACTTTGTATATCATTGAGACTGAACAGGACTGCGAATGCCTTTTTTTCCACATTGAGTAACCACAGACCTTCATGCCAAACTTTAATGGTCCATTGACGTCCACTCTCTCTCCCTCTCTTTCTAACTCTCTCTCTCTCAGAGGGTATTACTCAATTTCTCCACCCCACATTCCCATTCAGACAGCTCCCACCCTTCTGCTTTCTCTAACGGTCTCTTTGTTGCATCCCTCACATTTGTCCTCTTCATCTCATCATACAGAACGGGTGCAGGAGGCTCAGACTCACTCTCCACGACCAGAACCAACAGCATCAGCCAATCACAGAAAAGGTAAATGTCTTTTTCTTTCTTCTGACATCTCACATACAGTCACATCTCACATCTGCTACAATTGGGAAATCTACACTATAGTTGAGTGACTCTCAACTATAGTGTAGATTAGATGTAGTAGACTCTGCTGAACTGTGTTTTTTTGGGGCCTTTTTTTGACAGTTGTCCTTGAATATATTTATGTAAAATTTGTGCAGAATGTACAACATAATTATAAAAAGTTTTTGACTTTTTGTTTTGGCAAATCCCAAACTCAGACAAAGTTCTAGATCAGTGGTTTTCAAGCTTACCAGTGCATTGATCATGTTTATTTTATAGTTTTTGTTAGCTGGTGACTATCTGGCACTGTAGGTCTATTTAGATGGACGGTTTTAATCAGTAGTGCCACTTATCCTATAATATTTAAGAACCATTGATCTAGATGAATGAAAGCAGTTTAAAAGGCTGGCTATCTTCTGCATTTATGCATCAACTCTATGAAGGTATACCAGAATATTCTATTATTACAGCTGCCTTTGATCAAATGTGACTCAGTCTTGTATGTTTCTATGGTGTTTAGTCTACAGAACAGGATCAGTATCCACAGAAATTGGTTATGACTGTGTAGCTTCTGTGGAATTGCCCCCCTTTTCTTTCCTTCTTAGTCCTGTTCTCTTTCTTTCTCTTTCTTTCTCTCATTATCTGTTCCTGTCTCTCTGCCAAAGCTCTATAAACAAGAAACAGGCATGTGGCTGTGTTCCAGGGTAAAGGGTCTCCTACACAAGACATTCTAGCAGAACCAGAGGCTCATTGTTCCAGACTCCAGAAATTACATAACTTTCCATGTCCCTTTTTCCCACATCTGCGTCTATTCCTGCTCTGTGGGGGTTTCCTGCTTCTCTTTGTGTGTCAGAGTTGTTTATACTTTAGAAAGGCCCCCCTGTGTTCTATTAAAGGCTGATCCTTAGAAACTCAGACTTAAAAATTAAACCATAACTATAGATTAATCATCTATTTACTGTTCTTTTTATTATTTGTACTTTCTGTATTCAGAAGCAAATAGCTTTTTAACACAGATTAATGTAATGCTATTTGCTAAATTTCTGATGTTAGCCAAAATCAGTATCATAAAAACATTTAACATAAAGTGTTACTTAATCTTTTAATTAAAACATTAAGCAACACTTTACGGTGCTGTTCTTGTTATACGTTAGTATAATTATATGAACAGTGTGTACTTACATAATAAGGCTATCTTATCACTTACATTACTCAGCACTCAAGAATGTAGTTAGGTTGTGACATGGACAGCAGACAAAAGATGACCCAAAAAATCCTTTTCAAATAAGACTTCATTCAAAAAAAGAGGAAGTTAAACCTTTAAGCCTTCATATAGATCTATGTAGACACACATATATGTATTTTCTTGAGATGTTGGAGTACAGCTGATAACAGTACTAAGGGCACTGTGAGACATATTTCACTCTATGTATATACAATGCAGTAATGGTGATATTACTATTGTTTGTGGCATGTTGGAGTTAAGTATGTAAATGTAAAATCTCACATCTTACGCTTACAGCCAATCGGCAGAGCTTTTGCTTTGGTACAGCCAATCAATGAAAGGCAGTCACAGAACACAGATGTGATCAAGCCACATAATAGTCAGGTTGAGGTCCTTAAGGTGAGTGCTGTTTACTGACATTGATTACATGGCTATTCCAGAAAATATCAGCTGTAATACAGTTTATAATGATAATCAAATGTGGTTTAAGATCTTATAAGTGATGTTGCACCATCTGTTAAATGTCTCTAATTTAAATGTTGTTTCTCAGGTTTATCTGGATGAACGTAAACAAAACCAAGTCAAACACCAACAAAGTCTAAAAATGCTCTCAGAAGAAGTTTCACAAATACAGGAGGTCAGAACAAAAGACTCATATCCCCTTTTGGTCATTTTGCAACTTGCATGTGTGCCATTTTTGGTATATTTTCCATACACTTGCATTTAAACAGTTTTGTGCTGTGTGCAGGTGAGATATTGTCTGAAGAACCTCAGAGAGCAAATGGCAGCCAAAAGCCACCGAACAGAACACAAGGTAAGACAAGCAAACACATTCATCAGAAGATTGTGTTTATAAGCTTTATTAAACATACAATGCTAACTCTCTCTCTTTCTCTGTCTCTCACCCACAGATGGTTTTAGCTGGTACTGGCCCCAGAAATGTTAATGGTACTCACACAGTACTAACACAGCGCCTGAACGGTTTAGAAAGACAGGTGAGACATTTGCCCTTTCACTCTGTTTATCTGTGGGAAATAACAAGCGTTCTGTTGTACAGTCATGTTATGTAAGGTAATTTACAAATCTGTATCCTTTGGGTGATAATTGCAAGTTTTGTAGCAATTTAGGCAAATAGCTTATTGACACCCACATAAACAAATGTTCACATTCTTCTCTCACCCGAAACGGTAAACACCCAGAAGTGTTTGGTATCCAGGAGCTAGTCAGGAAATAATTACCCTGGAAACTATGCAAAAATGCTCTAATTAAATCTGTCCGCCTGCTATCATTTTCCCATGTCTTTGTTGCTGATGGTATTTGTTGAACGGGTTTTAACGATTCTCACATTTTTCAAATTCTTATCTATTGTTGCTTAATGAAACTGAATGCAGTAGCAGCACATTCTTGAAAGCATGAATAGTGCGGATTAGGCTCCCAATTGGATGTGTGTGTCTGTGTTGTTAAAGCTGGAGTATGGGTGGAAAAACGTAACACGTCAGTATTTTACTGTTAGAACATACGCCCTATTGACGCATTTTTATTGAGGAGGGCCCTCCCTCTTTCTCTCTCACTTACATTGTCCTTTCTCGCTTGCACAAGTCTATAAATAACCTCTAGTGAGATGTGGGTGTGTTCTGATGACTATAAACAAGGACATATTTTGTTGTTGTTGATATCATGTTTGGTGTGAAACTGTGTCATTTGCTTATGTAAACCAACGTGTTGGTTTTGGAACGAGTATAGCATAAACTCAAAAACAAAAACACAACAGACAGAAATATAAAAAAAAATTAAAAGTGATATCTGCTATTAGTAGGTGTTAAAGTGTTACTATATTTTTCTCAGGAGAGTGTGGATGACCAGGAGCGAGAGAAATTGAGAGAGGCCAGCAAGCGTCTATACGCTCAAATGCAGGATGAAGAAAAGAGACACCAGGAAGAAAGAGAAAAACTACTGGTTAGTCACTTATCCATTTCACCCGTATCTTCATAAGTTACCAGCCTGTCTCGCCCTGGTCCTCCCAGGAGAACTTGTGTCGGATGTGTAAGTCTGTAGAGAGGGATTTGTTGTAATACAGTGGCAGTCTTTCTGGCTGGCCAGCTGGGATAGATCCAGATTGAGAAAGAACAGTGTGTACACGGGTGAGATCGCACATTCTTTCATGATTACGTGCTATTTTCTATTTGCCCCTGCTTGCATTTAATACGTCAAATCAAGTGAGTCAGTGTTAAGCAAACAGTGAATGAGAAATGAAATTCCATGTTAAATTTGTTATTTCCATGTTTCTTTTTACTTTTTTTTATGATTTTTAACTTCTTGACATTTTTATAACGTTATTTATTTGAAATTTAATGTACAAGTGTAGTTATCATAATATTGCATGGAATTTTCTTAAAGAGATAGTTTGCCCAAAACTGAGAATTTTTATTTTTGGATGATCTTTTCCTTTAACTTAATCTGTCTCATTAATTGTTATTCTCTGACTTCATGTTCTCATAGGTGGAAGCCAGACAGTACAAGCAGCAATTGTCAGAGCAGACAAACTATCTGAAGAAGGTTCAGCAAACCAAAGAACAGCAGGACCAACAGATCGAAAACCTCAGACGTCTCACGGGTGGAATGGAGCAGGAGAGCTCTTCCCTCAGAGAACAGCTGATGACCAGGGAAGCTGAGCTCCTACAGTTACGGGAACAGAAGGAGGAGGGCCTAGCAGGGAGGGAGAGGTGGGGAGAAAGATACCTTACCGCTCTTGTGATGTTGTGTAGCCTTTGTAGCCTAAATATCAAAGCCGTAACTTGTGTATTGTCATGTGATAGGTCAGAAGAGCTGGAAAAGGAAAATGCTATTCTGAAAGAGAAGATTCATCATTTGGATGACATGCTCAAAAGTCAACAGAGAAAACTGCGGGAGATGATTGCACAGGTACACACACACACACACACACACACACACACACACACTTACCTCTAACATACGCTATGCTTGTCATCCTCACTTTCTTAAACAAGCTCCTTTCTTTTGTTTCATGTAGCTTCAGAACTCTCGCATGGTGATCCAGGAGAGGGACAGAGTGATCAAAGAACTGGAGGAGAAGGTGTCTATGCTGGAGGCAGAGGTCAGTAGATAGAGAAACATTTACTATATGTGTGCTTCAGTAGCTTTTGATGTTTGGTGCATGGCACTAACCACATCAAGGTCATGGGTGCAGGATGTGTATTTTGTATGCCAGTTTGTTTATTTTCATAACCTATAAGAAGGCTAATATACATAAAAGGAGGTGTGTTTGCATTGAAAAGAATCGCAGTGATGTAATTTTAATTGGCAGGGTGCAGTGCAGTTAGCGTCTGGTCAAACTGGATTGCAGGTCCTTAGTTACTAAGACGCATGTTTTTATGCTGAAACACAGTAGGCACAACTGTGAAATCTACCCGTAATGTTTGAGCTCTCTAAAGCGTCCTGATGTCTGACCTTTTCGAATGTATTGTGCTTACAGAACAAACAAATGCGTGATCAGATGGATTATTACCTGGGGGGTCAAAGGTCAAATTCATACCTGCCAGCAGATAGCAACGCCCAGATTGTCTACAGGTAGGCCGAGCACACACACACATCTATAGTTCATGCAAAGACTGCATGCAATCACAATCATAATGTGACCAGTACTTGATAAGGAACATGCATACAAGCCCCAACATTCTAACCTTATGTTTCTTTATAACAGCAAGCCACTGAGACCCTCCACACATACCAACAAGAATCTACCCTTCATCAAGGTCATTGAAATCAAATCATGAAGGTTACCACAGCAACATCAGAGCACTGCTATGCCAACAGCACCATCCTCCAGCACACAGCAGAGGTGATGGGTCCACATAAAGCAACAGAACTGAGCACACGCCATCATGTTCCTTCACCAAAGGATTTTCTGATTGTCTGAATGTCAATCTAATTGTTTAAAGACCACTGTTGATCAATCCTTGCAGAGTGATATTGCAGTTTTGTGTACAAGTCTGTTACTTATAGTTTTTTTTTTATTACTGTCACATACTCAAACATTGAAGTAATATTTTGTTAGCTGTGACAAAACAAGGAGAGTTAAAGTGAAAATATCCATTTATATGAAGACCATAAATGAAGAATTTTGAAGACATTGTTGAGAAACCTCTGAGAAAGACATTATTGAGTGGAGGACAGCCAGGTGCATTCTGGGAGTATTTTGGTATTTAATGAGGCTGGACCTCCAAAGACGATGTGTGTTCTCTCACTGACCTTTAACAGAGAGATTGTGTTGTTAAACATTCCCACTAGAGCTCTCTTTATCTCTCCTAATCCGCATGAACTCTGCTAGAGAAGTGTAATGCAATTAGAGGTTCTTATTTTGTATTCTGATCACAGGTGCAGATGCGCTAAAAATACAGAAAGATGAAGAACAATTCCGATTTTTATGAAGGAATGTGAAGTACAGAAAAAGGATCGGAAAGTTATTCCTCGCTGTTTTTTGTACATTTCTATCTGAAGGCAGGAAAATGTTTTCTGTGATACTTGTGTGGCTGTTGGCACTTTTGCAAACAAACCTGAGATTAACTAACTGTCTAACTGCAGACCAAGGGGTCAGGGGTCAGGCAAAGGATAAGACAGGCCAAGCCCCCGTTCACACGCATGTAACATGGTCTATTTGAGTACAGGGAAGTCTGAGGAAAGGGAACAGCAAAGAGCCACAAGCTACTTGTTTATTGCTTTAGTAATGTTGCTAAGATACAGAGACAATGCTGAAATAAGTAATTAGGTGAGTTTGTGAGATTCAATAACATACACGTTTAATTACTACTGCTCACTCCCTTTGATCTTCTTTTTTTGTGTCTTAGTCAGAAATATTTATATTCAGTCTACATTTCTTTCTCAGCCAAAGAAGCAATTCAGCAGGGAGAATGACTCACCTTCTCTAAAAACAAAACAAGTCTTGTGAATGTTTCATCAGTTTGAAAGAATGTAACACATACCCCTTACTGTGTCACCAGTCCAGTTTAGGCCAACAGAGCACAGCGTGGTTTTATTGAATTACTGCAGTGTAGTTTAGGTACTCAGTTAGCCATTTCCAATATTCAGTAAACAGATTTTATTGTACCTAAAGTTAATCACAAACTGATGTGCTGGTTGGAACGCCTGCCCTCCTCAAAGACCAAATGAAACAGCTGCATTCATGGGAATAGTGAATAATATGACCAAGATTATTTATATTTAAAACAATTTATTTCCAAACAGGGATGTTGAAATATGCATTTCATTGCCATGTTTATCCACCTTCACGTTTGTAAATACTTTTTTGTACACTTTTTTTGTGTGTGAACTTTAACCTTTAATGAATTCTTTAAAAAGGGTTCATATTAACAAATAAAACTTTGCCTCATATTTTGCAAGTGATTTTCAAAGCTTAAATTAATGGCTTATGTAATTAACTAATAATCTTATTTAAATAAAATAGTTTGCCGAGCTGTGTTGTCATCTTACATCAACAAAGGAATGCGATTGCGGAATAACTGATATAATGTCATAAAATCAATCAAAATGATATTCTATCAATCAAGCTTCATGATATGGAAATAAAGAAATAGAACTAGGTTGATAGTACTGTTGTTACACCAGGAAGACTTTTGACTTACGGAAATACATGTGAGATCATGGCACAGTAATCATTATCCATGTGCCTTTGCCATTACGGAATTTGAGGATGACTATTTGCCTATTGAAGAATTTGCTCATAATGATTTACTGTATACGGTAATTACAGCAGCCTTATAAAGTAGCCTAAGCTAATACGAAACATGCACAGAAAGCAGTTCGAGGACTCTAACAATGCTGAATAGAATGTATCTAACTATCTAACTAACTATACAACAGTCATGGCAGTGCAGTCTGAAGACAGGGCAGGCAGTCACATTATGAGGTCTCACAGATTTTATAATACAGTAAAAGTGAACATACAGTCTCTCATACTGTAGCTCTTAAAGCTACACTACCATCAGAACAACCTTATCAATCCATGACACAAATTACTCATGTGCACATTTACATGAACTGATCAAAGGTTTAAAAATTGCACTTAACCATGAAAATATGGACAATTGTCTGATTAACATCACAAAAAAGTAACACTATTTCCAATTCTGTTGGAATGATTACAGCTGCATAACTTGGGAATGAGAAAGTAGCATATGAAGAAACCCCAAGATGAGTTAAAACTTCAAAACTTAAATCAAAACTTTAAATAAAACAATAACTTAAATCAAAACCAATTTAAATAAAAACAATAACTAATAAAACATGAAAAGAATTACTGCAGTATGCTCAAAACACATTAGGACTTCAGATGGACTAATCATTTAATCTGGGAGTAATTTTTAGGTGTCCCAAAATCTGCTTCAATGTAAACCTTTGTAAGTACAGTATCAATCAAATGCCGTATTGCATTTCAACATCTCCCATTTCACTGGTCATTTTTCCCACAGTGGTCATTTCTACATGAAAGATCTCCCAATCTTTGTTAGATGACCCATTCTGTTTTACAGTCCCTGGGATATATACACAGATGCAAAAGAAAAGGTTAACTCCCTACAGTGTGCTTTCTAGGGTGTTGTAATTATCTTTAAAGTTTTTGAGCTCCAGGAAGTGTTTGGGCCTCTTGCTGCGCTGTCCGGTGGAGGGCAGGTACGTGACCTGAATGGTGGAAGCATTTGAGGGACCAGAGGAGCTGGTCAGATCTTTAGCTGCTGACTGGTGCTGCTGGTTCAGACTGGTGGTGCTTGAGTGGGTTTTTACACTGTGGAGAAAGAGGAAAGAAATGTGATGCCCTGAATGATAAGTGAGAAATTGAGGGATAAAATTGAACAGCAAAACTTACATAGTGGCCAGTTCAGCCAGATCTTCCTTATACTTCACAAACTCTGCCTCACCAAACACCTACAGAACAGAGAACAAAAGTTTAGCCACTTAAATATTACAGGGTGTATAACAGTGCTGTTCAACACCACTTATTACACACGCTAGATGTCTGAAAACATTAATGAACAATTTAATTTGTACACATCACATCTTTGAGTCAAAGTTACTGGCCACTCAAAAACAAAAAGCTAAAACGAGTGAGTGACTTTGGGGCTGGTCGTAAATTTGGAAAAGGTGGCTCACCCCGGTTCCATGGCGAGCGCTGTCGTAGCCCTCCAATAAGCGGTCTATGAGTGCGCTGTGACTCAACTTGAACAGAGAGTGAGAGTTTCGCAGGTCCATTAGCCAGTTCCTGTAGCGGCGTCCAGTCAGAGCGCTAGAACTGCGACACATCTCGTGGAATGGAATATCTGCATTACATATATCGGTTAAAACATATTTCCTCTAACCTGTGCCTGACATCCTTAAACTTGCACAGCTCATTCCTAAGAACTTACCAGAGTCTCTGATGGCATCTAATGCTTGCATTCTGAAGAGATAGTTATAACAGTCTGTACAAATACAAACAGCACATATAGTATACAGTATAAATATATACAGATAAAAAATATATACATATATATATATGGGGGTTTATTTTTGTCTCTTACTGCTCTGGCCTTGCTGTTTCAGTCTGTCATCTTCCTTAGAGAGCAGACGTGGCTCATAGCGAATGTCATTCACTTTTGACAAAAGGGAGTCAATCTCTTCCCTCAGCTCCTGTAAGAGATGCATTTTTGTTTCAGT